>JAOWCC010000156.1:0-34675 GCA_030867875.1 Actinernus sp. WN-2022 | reverse complement strand
TGAATCACGAATCAGCAATGATGAATCAGGAATCAGGAATTATGAATCAGGAATGATGAATCAGGAATCAGGAATCAGAAATCAGGAGTGATGAATCAGGAATCAGGAATGATGAATCAGGAATCAGGAATGATGAATCAGGAATGATGAATGATGTATCAGGAATCAGGAATGATGAATCAGGAAAGAGGAATGACGAATCAGGAATCAGGAATGGTGAATCATGAATCAGGAATGATGAATCAGGAATCAGGAATGATGAAACAGGAATCAGGAATGATGAATCAGGAATGGTGAATCAGGAATGATGAATCAGAATCAGGAATGATGAATGATGAATCAGGAATCAGCAATGATGAATCAGGAATGATGAATGATGAATCAGGAATGATGAATCAGGAATCAGGAATGATGAATGATGAATCAGGAATCAGCAATGATGAATCAGGAATCAGCAATGATGAATCAGGTATCAGGAATCAGAAATCAGGAGTGATGAATCAGGAATCAGGAATGATGAATCAGGAATCAGGAATGATGAATCAGGAATCAGGAATGATCAATCAGGAAAGAGGAATGATCAATCAGGAATCAGGAATGATGAATCAGGAATGAGGATTGATGAATCAGGAATGAGAATGATGAATCAGGAATCAGGAATGATGAATCAGGAATCAGGAATGATGAATCAGGAAAGAGGAATGATGAATCAGGAATCAGGAATGGTGAATCATGAATCAGGAATGATGAATCAGGAATCAGGAATGATGAATCAGGAATCATGAATGATGAATCAGGAATCAGGAATGATGAATCAGGAATGACGAATGATGAATCAGGAATGATGAATCAGGAATGATGAATCAGGAATCAGGAATCAGGAATGATGAATCAGGAATGATGAATGATGAATCAGGAATCAGGAATGATGAATTAAAAACGTTCAATGTGCCTTAAAATTCTCAAACGGAGAGATTCCATCTTTCCAGCAAATTCATAGATTCTGACCGCGGGCTAATCTTAAAAACGTTTGAATGTGCCTTAAAATTCTCAAACGGAGAGATTCCATCTTTCCAGCAAATTCATAGATTCTGACCGCGAGCTAATCTTAAAAACGTTGAATGTGCCGTAAAATTCTCAAACGGAGAGATTCCATCTTTCCAGCAAATTCATAGATTCCTGACCGCGAGCTAATCTTAAAAACGTTGAATGTGCCGCAAAATTCTCAAACGGAGAGATTCCATCTTTCCAGCAAATTCATAGATTCCTGACCGCGAGCTAATCTTAAAAACGTTGAATGTGCCGCAAAATTCTCAAACGGAGAGATTCCATCTTTCCAGCAAATTCATAGATTCCTGACCGCGAGCTATCTTAAAAACGTTGAATGTGCCGCAAAATTCTCAAACGGAGAGATTCCATCTTTCCAGCAAATCATAGATTCCTGACCGCGAGCTAATCTTAAAAACGTTGAATGTGCCGTAAAATTCTCAAACGGAGAGATTCCATCTTTCCAGCAAATTCATAGATTCCTGACCGCGAGCTAATCTTAAAAACGTTGAATGTGCCGCAAAATTCTCAAACGGAGAGATTCCATCTTTCCAGCAAATTCATAGATTCCTGACCGCGAGCTAATCTTAAAAACGTTGAATGTGCCGCAAAATTCTCAAACGGAGAGATTCCATCTTTCCAGCAAATTCATAGATTCCTGACCGCGAGCTAATCTTAAAAACGTTGAATGTGCCGCAAAATTCTCAAACGGAGAGATTCCCTCTTTCCAGCAAATTCATAGATTCCTGACCGCGAGTTAATCTTAAAAACGTTGAATGTGCCGCAAATTCTCAAACGGAGAGATTCCATCTTTCCAGCAAATTCATAGATTCCTGACCGCGAGCTAATCTTAAAAACGTTGAATGTGCCGTAAAATTCTCAAACGGAGAGATTCCATCTTTCCAGCAAATTCATAGATTCCTGACCGCGAGCTAATCTTAAAAACGTTGAATGTGCCGTAAAATTCTCAAACGGAGAGATTCCATCTTTCCAGCAAATTCATAGATTCCTGACCGCGAGCTAATCTTAAAACGTTGAATGTGCCGTAAAATTCTCAAACGGAGAGATTCCATCTTTCCAGCAAATTCATAGATTCCTGACCGCGAGCTAATCTTAAAAACGTTGAATATGCCTTAAAATTCTCAAACGGAGAGATTCCATCTTTCCAGCAAATTCATAGATTCCTGACCGCGAGCTAATCTTAAAAACGTTGAATGTGCCTTAAAATTCTCAAACGGAGAGATTCCATCTTTCCAGCAAATTCATAGATTCCTGACCGCGAGCTAATCTTAAAAACGTTGAATGTGCCGTAAAATTCTCAAACGGAGAGATTCCATCTTTCCAGCAAATTCATAGATTCCTGACCGCGAGCTAATCTTAAAAACGTTGAATGTGCCGCAAAATTCTCAAAAAGAGAGATTCCATCTTTCCAGCAAATTCATAGATTCCTGACCGCGAGCTAATCTTAAAAACGTTGAATGTGACTTAAAATTATTCTCAAACGGAGAGATTCCATCTTTCCAGCAAATTCATAGATTCCTGACCGCGAGCTAATCTTAAAAACGTTGAATGTGCCGTAAAATTCTCAAACGGAGAGATTCCATCTTTCCAGCAAATTCATAGATTCCTGACCGCGAGCTAATCTTAAAAACGTTGAATGTGCCTTAAAATTCTCAAACGGAGAGATTCCATCTTTCCAGCAAATTCATAGATTCCTGACCGCGAGCTAATCTTAAAAACGTTGAATGTGCCTTAAAATTCTCAAACGGAGAGATTCCATCTTTCCAGCAAATTCATAGATTCCTGACCGCGAGCTAATCTTAAAAACGTTGAATGTGCCTTAAAATTCTCAAACGGAGAGATTCCATCTTTCCAGCAAATTCATAGATTCCTGACCGCGAGCTAATCTTAAAAACTTTGAATGTGCCGTAAAATGATGAATCAGGAATCAGGAATGATGAATCAGGAATGATGAATGATGTATCAGGAATCAGGAATGATGAATCAGGAAAGAGGAATGACGAATCAGGAATCAGGAATGGTGAATCATGAATCAGGAATGATGAATCAGGAATGATGAATGATGAATCAGGAATGATGAATCAGGAATGATGAATCAGGAATCAGGAATCAGGAATGATGAATCAGGAATCAGGAATGATGAATCAGGAATGATGAATGATGAATCAGGAATAAGGAATGATGAATCAGGAATGATGAATCAGGAATGATGAATGATGAATCAGGAATGATGAATGATGAATCAGGAATGATGAATCAGGAATCAGGAATGATGAATGATGAATCAGGAATCAGGAATGATGAATGATGAATCAGGAATCAGCAATGATGAATCAGAAATCAGGAATGATGAATCAGGAATGATGAATGATGAATCAGGAATGAGGAATCAGGAATGATGAATCAGGAATCAGGAATCAGGAGTGATTAATCAGGAATCAGGAATGATGAATCAAGAATCAGGAATGATGAATCAGGAATGAGGAATGATCAATCAGGAATGAGGAATGATCAATCAGGAATGAGGAATGATGAATCAGGAATGAGGAATGATGAATCAGGAATGATGAATGATGAATCAGGAATCAGGAATGATGAATCAGGAATCAGGAATGATGAATCAGGAATGATGAATGATGTATCAGGAATCAGGAATGATGAATCAGGAAAGAGGAATGACGAATCAGGAATCAGGAATGGTGAATCATGAATCAGGAATGATGAATCAGGAATGATGAATGATGAATCAGGAATGATGAATCAGGAATGATGAATCAGGAATCAGGAATGATGAATCAGGAATCAGGAATGATGAATCAGGAATGATGAATGATGAATCAGGAATAAGGAATGATGAATCAGGAATGATGAATGATGAATCAGGAATGATGAATGATGAATCAGGAATGATGAATCAGGAATCAGCAATGATGAATCAGGAATGATGAATGATGAATCAGGAATGATGAATGATGAATCAGGAATGATGAATCAGGAATCAGGAATGATGAATGATGAATCAGGAATCAGCAATGATGAATCAGAAATCAGGAATGATGAATCAGGAATGATGAATGATGAATCAGGAATCAGGAATCAGGAATGATGAATCAGGAATCAGCAATCAGGAGTGATTAATCAGCAATCAGGAATGATGAATCAAGAATCGGGAATGATGAATCAGGAATGAGGAATGATCAATCAGGAATGAGGAATGATCAATCAGGAATCAGGAATGATGAATCAGGAATGAGGAATGATGAATCAGGAATGATGAATGATGAATCAGGAATCAGGAATGATGAATCAGGAATCAGGAATGATGAATCAGGAATGATGAATGATGTATCAGGAATCAGGAATGATGAATCAGGAAAGAGGAATGACGAATCAGGAATCAGGAATGGTGAATCATGAATCAGGCATGATGAATCAGGAATCAGGAATGATGAAACAGGAATCAGGAATGATGAATCAGGAATGATGAATCAGGAATGATGAATCAGGAATCAGTAATGATGAATCAGGAATCAGCAATGATGAATCAGGAATCAGCAATGATGAATCAGGAATCAGGAATCAGGAATCAGGAGTATTTAATCAGGAATCAGGAATGATCAATCAGGAATCAGGAATGATCAATCAGGAATCAGGAATGATCAATCAGGAAAGAGGAATGATCAATCAGGAGTCAGGTATGATGAATCAGGAATGAGGATTGATGAATCAGGAATGAGGAATGATGAATCAGGAATCAGGAATGATGAATCAGGAATCAGGAATGATGAATCAGGAAAGAGGAATGATGAATCAGGAATCAGGAATGGTGAATCATGAATCAAGAATGATGAATCAGGAATCAGGAATGATGAATCAGGAATCAGCAATGATGAATCAGGAATGATGAATCATGAATCAGGAATGATGAATCATGAATCAGGAATGATGAATGATGAATCAGGAATCAGGAATGATGAATCAGGAAAGAGGAATGATGAATCAGGAATCAGGAATGGTGAATCATGAATCAGGAATGATGAATCAGGAATCAGGAATGATGAATCAGGAATCAGCAATGATGAATCAGGAATGATGAATGATGAATCAGGAATGATGAATCAGGAATCAGGAATGATGAATGATGAATCAGGAATCAGCAATGATGAATCAGGAATCAGGAATGATGAATCAGGAATGATGAATGATGTATCAGGAATCAGGAATGATGAATCAGGAAAGAGGAATGACGAATCAGGAATCAGGAATGGTGAATCATGAATCAGGAATGATGAATCAGGAATGATGAATGATGAATCAGGAATGATGAATCAGGAATGATGAATCAGGAATCAGGAATCAGGAATGATGAATCAGGAATCAGGAATGATGAATCAGGAATGATGAATGATGAATCAGGAATAAGGAATGATGAATCAGGAATGATGAATCAGGAATGATGAATGATGAATCAGGAATGATGAATGATGAATCAGGAATGATGAATCAGGAATCAGGAATGATGAATGATGAATCAGGAATCAGCAATGATGAATCAGGAATGATGAATGATGAATCAGGAATGATGAATCAGGAATCAGGAATGATGAATCAGGAGAGATTCCATCTTGCCAGCAAATTCATAGATTCCAGAAAATTCATAGATGAATGACGAATCAGGATGATGAATGATGAATGATGAATCAGGAATGATGAATGATGAATCAGGAATGATGAATCAGGAATAAGGAATGATGAATCAGGTATGATGAATGATGAATCAGGAATGATGAATCAGGAATGATGAATCAGGAATGATGAATCAGGAATCAAGAATCAGGAATGATGAATCAGGAATAAGGAATGATGAATCAGGAATGATGAATGATGAGTCAGTAATCAGGAATGATGAATTAGAATGATGAATCAGGAATGATGAATCAGGAATCAGGAATGATGAATCAGGAATCAGGAATGATGATTCAGGAATGATGAATCAGGAATGATGAATGATGAATCAGGAATGATGAATCAGGAATCAGGAATGATGAATGATGAATCAGGAATCAGGAATGATGAATCAGCAATGATGAATGATGAATCAGGAATGATGAATCAGGAATGATGAATCAGGAATCAGGAATGATGAATGATGAATCAGGAATGATGAATCAGGAATGATGAATCAGGAATCAGGAATCAGGAATGATGAATCAGGAATCAGGAATCAGGAATGATGAATCAGGAATGATGAATGACGAATCAGGAATGATGAATGATGAATCAGGAATGATGAATGATGAATCAGGAATCAGGAATGATGAATGATGAATCAGGAATCAGCAATGATGAATCAGAAATCAGGAATGATGAATCAGGAATGATGAATGATGAATCAGGAATGAGGAATCAGGAATGATGAATCAGGAATCAGGAATCAGGAGTGATTAATCAGGAATCAGGAATGATGAATCAAGAATCAGGAATGATGAATCAGGAATGAGGAATGATCAATCAGGAATGAGGAATGATCAATCAGGAATCAGGAATGATGAATCAGGAATGAGGAATGATCAATCAGGAATGATGAATCAGGAATCAGGAATGATGAATCAGGAATCAGGAATGATGAATCAGGAATGATGAATGATGTATTAGGAATCAGGAATGATGAATCAGGAAAGAGGAATGACGAATCAGGAATCAGGAATGGTGAATCATGAATCAGGAATGATGAATCAGGAATGATGAATGATGAATCAGGAATGATGAATCAGGAATGATGAATGATGAATCAGGAATGAGGAATCAGGAATGATGAATCAGGAATCAGGAATCAGGAGTGATTAATCAGGAATCAGGAATGATGAATCAAGAATCAGGAATGATGAATCAGGAATGAGGAATGATCAATCAGGAATGAGGAATGATCAATCAGGAATGAGGAATGATGAATCAGGAATGAGGAATGATGAATCAGGAATGATGAATGATGAATCAGGAATCAGGAATGATGAATCAGGAATCAGGAATGATGAATCAGGAATGATGAATGACGAATCAGGAATCAGGAATGGTGAATGATGAATCAGGAATGATGAATCAGGAATGATGAATGATGAATCAGGAATGATGAATCAGGAATGATGAATCAGGAATGATGAATCAGGAATCAGGAATGATGAATCAGGAATCAGGAATGATGAATCAGGAATGATGAATGATGAATCAGGAATGATGAATCAGGAATCAGGAATGATGAATCAGGAATGATGAATGATGTATCAGGAATCAGGAATGATGAATCAGGAAAGAGGAATGACGAATCAGGAATCAGGAATGGTGAATCATGAATCAGGAATGATGAATCAGGAATGATGAATCAGGAATCAGGAATGATGAATCAGGAGAGATTCCATCTTGCCAGCAAATTCATAGATTCCAGAAAATTCATAGATGAATGACGAATCAGGAATGATGAATGATGAATGATGAATCAGGAATGATGAATGATGAATCAGGAATCAGGAATGATGAATCAGGAATAAGGAATGATGAATCAGGAATGATGAATCAGGAATCAGGAATGATGAATGATGAATCAGGAATGATGAATCAGGAATGATGAATCAGGAATCAGGAATGATGAATCAGGAATCAGCAATCAGGAGTGATTAATCAGCAATCAGGAATGATGAATCAAGAATCAGGAATGATGAATCAGGAATGAGGAATGATCAATCAGGAATGAGGAATGATCAATCAGGAATCAGGAATGATGAATCAGGAATCAGGAATGATGAATCAGGAATGATGAATGATGAATCAGGAATCAGGAATGATGAATCAGGAATCAGGAATGATGAATCAGGAATGATGAATGATGTATCAGGAATCAGGAATGATGAATCAGGAAAGAGGAATGACGAATCAGGAATCAGGAATGGTGAATCATGAATCAGGCATGATGAATCAGGAATCAGGAATGATGAAACAGGAATCAGGAATGATGAATCAGGAATGATGAATCAGGAATGATGAATCAGGAATCAGTAATGATGAATCAGGAATCAGCAATGATGAATCAGGAATCAGCAATGATGAATCAGGAATCAGGAATCAGGAATCAGGAGTATTTAATCAGGAATCAGGAATGATCAATCAGGAATCAGGAATGATCAATCAGGAATCAGGAATGATCAATCAGGAAAGAGGAATGATCAATCAGGAGTCAGGTATGATGAATCAGGAATGAGGATTGATGAATCAGGAATGAGGAATGATGAATCAGGAATCAGGAATGATGAATCAGGAATCAGGAATGATGAATCAGGAAAGAGGAATGATGAATCAGGAATCAGGAATGGTGAATCATGAATCAAGAATGATGAATCAGGAATCAGGAATGATGAATCAGGAATCAGCAATGATGAATCAGGAATGATGAATGATGAATCAGGAATGATGAATCATGAATCAGGAATGATGAATGATGAATCAGGAATCAGGAATGATGAATCAGGAAAGAGGAATGATGAATCAGGAATCAGGAATGGTGAATCATGAATCAGGAATGATGAATCAGGAATCAGGAATGATGAATCAGGAATGATGAATCAGGAATCAGGAATGATGAATGATGAATCAGGAATCAGCAATGATGAATCAGAAATCAGGAATGATGAATCAGGAATGATGAATGATGAATCAGGAATCAGGAATCAGGAATGATGAATCAGGAATCAGCAATCAGGAGTGATTAATCAGCAATCAGGAATGATGAATCAAGAATCAGGAATGATGAATCAGGAATGAGGAATGATCAATCAGGAATGAGGAATGATCAATCAGGAATCAGGAATGATGAATCAGGAATGAGGAATGATGAATCAGGAATGATGAATGATGAATCAGGAATCAGGAATGATGAATCAGGAATCAGGAATGATGAATCAGGAATGATGAATGATGTATCAGGAATCAGGAATGATGAATCAGGAAAGAGGAATGACGAATCAGGAATCAGGAATGGTGAATCATGAATCAGGCATGATGAATCAGGAATCAGGAATGATGAAACAGGAATCAGGAATGATGAATCAGGAATGATGAATCAGGAATGATGAATCAGGAATCAGTAATGATGAATCAGGAATCAGCAATGATGAATCAGGAATCAGCAATGATGAATCAGGAATCAGGAATCAGGAATCAGGAGTATTTAATCAGGAATCAGGAATGATCAATCAGGAATCAGGAATGATCAATCAGGAATCAGGAATGATCAATCAGGAAAGAGGAATGATCAATCAGGAGTCAGGTATGATGAATCAGGAATGAGGATTGATGAATCAGGAATGAGGAATGATGAATCAGGAATCAGGAATGATGAATCAGGAATCAGGAATGATGAATCAGGAAAGAGGAATGATGAATCAGGAATCAGGAATGGTGAATCATGAATCAAGAATGATGAATCAGGAATCAGGAATGATGAATCAGGAATCAGCAATGATGAATCAGGAATGATGAATGATGAATCAGGAATGATGAATCATGAATCAGGAATGATGAATGATGAATCAGGAATCAGGAATGATGAATCAGGAAAGAGGAATGATGAATCAGGAATCAGGAATGGTGAATCATGAATCAGGAATGATGAATCAGGAATCAGGAATGATGAATCAGGAATCAGCAATGATGAATCAGGAATGATGAATGATGAATCAGGAATGATGAATCAGGAATCAGGAATGATGAATGATGAATCAGGAATCAGCAATGATGAATCAGGAATCAGGAATGATGAATCAGGAATGATGAATGATGTATCAGGAATCAGGAATGATGAATCAGGAAAGAGGAATGACGAATCAGGAATCAGGAATGGTGAATCATGAATCAGGAATGATGAATCAGGAATGATGAATGATGAATCAGGAATGATGAATCAGGAATGATGAATCAGGAATCAGGAATCAGGAATGATGAATCAGGAATCAGGAATGATGAATCAGGAATGATGAATGATGAATCAGGAATAAGGAATGATGAATCAGGAATGATGAATCAGGAATGATGAATGATGAATCAGGAATGATGAATGATGAATCAGGAATGATGAATCAGGAATCAGGAATGATGAATGATGAATCAGGAATCAGCAATGATGAATCAGGAATGATGAATGATGAATCAGGAATCAGCAATGATGAATCAGGAATCAGGAATGATGAATCAGGAATGATGAATGATGTATCAGGAATCAGGAATGATGAATCAGGAAAGAGGAATGACGAATCAGGAATCAGGAATGGTGAATCATGAATCAGGCATGATGAATCAGGAATGATGAATGATGAATCAGGAATGATGAATCAGGAATGATGAATCAGGAATGATGAATCAGGAATGATGAATCAGGAATCAGTAATGATGAATCAGGAATCAGCAATGATGAATCAGGAATCAGCAATGATGAATCAGGAATCAGGAATCAGGAATCAGGAGTATTTAATCAGGAATCAGGAATGATCAATCAGGAATCAGGAATGATCAATCAGGAATCAGGAATGATCAATCAGGAAAGAGGAATGATCAATCAGGAGTCAGGTATGATGAATCAGGAATGAGGATTGATGAATCAGGAATGAGGAATGATGAATCAGGAATCAGGAATGATGAATCAGGAATCAGGAATGATGAATCAGGAAAGAGGAATGATGAATCAGGAATCAGGAATGGTGAATCATGAATCAAGAATGATGAATCAGGAATCAGGAATGATGAATCAGGAATCAGCAATGATGAATCAGGAATGATGAATGATGAATCAGGAATGATGAATCATGAATCAGGAATGATGAATGATGAATCAGGAATCAGGAATGATGAATCAGGAAAGAGGAATGATGAATCAGGAAAGAGGAATGATGAATCAGGAATCAGGAATGGTGAATCATGAATCAGGAATGATGAATCAGGAATCAGGAATGATGAATCAGGAAAGAGGAATGATGAATCAGGAATCAGGAATGGTGAATCATGAATCAGGAATGATGAATCAGGAATCAGGAATGATGAATCAGGAATCAGCAATGATGAATCAGGAATGATGAATGATGAATCAGGAATGATGAATCAGGAATCAGGAATGATGAATGATGAATCAGGAATCAGCAATGATGAATCAGGAATCAGGAATGATGAATCAGGAATGATGAATGATGTATCAGGAATCAGGAATGATGAATCAGGAAAGAGGAATGACGAATCAGGAATCAGGAATGGTGAATCATGAATCAGGAATGATGAATCAGGAATGATGAATCAGGAGAGATTCCATCTTGCCAGCAAATTCATAGATTCCAGAAAATTCATAGATGAATGACGAATCAGGAATGATGAATCAGGAATGATGAATGATGAATCAGGAATGATGAATGATGAATCAGGAATGATGAATCAGGAATCAGGAATGATGAATGATGAATCAGGAATCAGCAATGATGAATCAGAAATCAGGAATGATGAATCAGGAATGATGAATGATGAATCAGGAATCAGGAATCAGGAATGATGAATCAGGAATCAGCAATCAGGAGTGATTAATCAGCAATCAGGAATGATGAATCAAGAATCAGGAATGATGAATCAGGAATGAGGAATGATCAATCAGGAATGAGGAATGATCAATCAGGAATCAGGAATGATGAATCAGGAATGAGGAATGATGAATCAGGAATGATGAATGATGAATCAGGAATCAGGAATGATGAATCAGGAATCAGGAATGATGAATCAGGAATGATGAATGATGTATCAGGAATCAGGAATGATGAATCAGGAAAGAGGAATGACGAATCAGGAATCAGGAATGGTGAATCATGAATCAGGCATGATGAATCAGGAATCAGGAATGATGAAACAGGAATCAGGAATGATGAATCAGGAATGATGAATCAGGAATGATGAATCAGGAATCAGTAATGATGAATCAGGAATCAGGAATGATGAATGATGAATCAGGAATCAGCAATGATGAATCAGGAATGATGAATGATGAATCAGGAATGATGAATCAGGAATCAGGAATGATGAATGATGAATCAGGAATCAGCAATGATGAATCAGGAATCAGCAATGATGAATCAGGAATCAGGAATCAGGAATCAGGAGTGATTAATCAGGAATCAGGAATGATCAATCAGGAATCAGGAATGATCAATCAGGAATCAGGAATGATCAATCAGGAAAGAGGAATGATCAATCAGGAGTCAGGTATGATGAATCAGGAATGAGGATTGATGAATCAGGAATGAGGAATGAGGAATCAGGAATCAGGAATGATGAATCAGGAATCAGGAATGATGAATCAGGAAAGAGGAATGATGAATCAGGAATCAGGAATGGTGAATCATGAATCAAGAATGATGAATCAGGAATCAGGAATGATGAATCAGGAATCAGCAATGATGAATCAGGAATGATGAATGATGAATCAGGAATGATGAATCAGGAATCAGGAATGATGAATGATGAATCAGGAATCAGGAATGATGAATCAGGAAAGAGGAATGATGAATCAGGAATGATGAATGATGAATCAGGAATGATGAATCAGGAATCAGGAATCAGGAGTGATTAATCAGGAATGATGAATGATGAATCAGGAATGATGAATGATGAATCAGGAATGATGAATCAGGAATCAGGAATGATGAATGATGAATCAGGAATCAGCAATGATGAATCAGAAATCAGGAATGATGAATCAGGAATGATGAATGATGAATCAGGAATCAGGAATCAGGAATGATGAATCAGGAATCAGCAATCAGGAGTGATTAATCAGCAATCAGGAATGATGAATCAAGAATCAGGAATGATGAATCAGGAATGAGGAATGATCAATCAGGAATGAGGAATGATCAATCAGGAATCAGGAATGATGAATCAGGAATGAGGAATGATGAATCAGGAATGATGAATGATGAATCAGGAATCAGGAATGATGAATCAGGAATCAGGAATGATGAATGATGAATCAGGAATCAGCAATGATGAATCAGAAATCAGGAATGATGAATCAGGAATGATGAATGATGAATCAGGAATGAGGAATCAGGAATGATGAATCAGGAATCAGGAATCAGGAGTGATTAATCAGGAATCAGGAATGATGAATCAAGAATCAGGAATGATGAATCAGGAATGAGGAATGATCAATCAGGAATGAGGAATGATCAATCAGGAATGAGGAATGATGAATCAGGAATGAGGAATGATGAATCAGGAATGATGAATGATGAATCAGGAATGAGGAATGATGAATCAGGAATCAGGAATGATGAATCAGGAATGATGAATGATGTATCAGGAATCAGGAATGATGAATCAGGAAAGAGGAATGACGAATCAGGAATCAGGAATGGTGAATGATGAATCAGGAATGATGAATCAGGAATGATGAATGATGAATCAGGAATGATGAATCAGGAATGATGAATCAGGAATCAGGAATGATGAATCAGAATCAGTAATGATGAATCAGGAATGATGAATGATGAATCAGGAATAAGGAATGATGAATCAGGAATGATGAATGATGAATCAGGAATGATGAATGATGAATCAGGAATCAGGAATGATGAATCAGGAATCAGGAATGATGAATGATGAATCAGGAATCAGCAATGATGAATCAGAAATCAGGAATGATGAATCAGGAATGATGAATGATGAATCAGGAATGAGGAATCAGGAATGATGAATCAGGAATCAGGAATCAGGAGTGATTAATCAGGAATCAGGAATGATGAATCAAGAATCAGGAATGATGAATCAGGAATGAGGAATGATCAATCAGGAATGAGGAATGATCAATCAGGAATGAGGAATGATGAATCAGGAATGAGGAATGATGAATCAGGAATGATGAATGATGAATCAGGAATGAGGAATGATGAATCAGGAATCAGGAATGATGAATCAGGAATGATGAATGATATATCAGGAATCAGGAATGATGAATCAGGAAAGAGGAATGACGAATCAGGAATCAGGAATGGTGAATGATGAATCAGGAATGATGAATCAGGAATGATGAATGATGAATCAGGAATGATGAATCAGGAATGATGAATCAGGAATCAGGAATGATGAATCAGGAATCAGGAATGATGAATCAGGAATGATGAATGATGAATCAGGAATAAGGAATGATGAATCAGGAATGATGAATGATGAATCAGGAATGATGAATGATGAATCAGGAATGATGAATCAGGAATCAGGAATGATGAATGATGAATCAGGAATCAGCAATGATGAAGCAGGAATGATGAATGATGAATCAGGAATGATGAATGATGAATCAGGAATGATGAATCAGGAATCAGGAATGATCAATGATGAATCAGGAATCAGCAATGATGAATCAGAAATCAGGAATGATGAATCAGGAATGATGAATGATGAATCAGGAATCAGGAATCAGGAATGATGAATCAGGAATCAGCAATCAGGAGTGATTAATCAGCAATCAGGAATGATGAATCAAGAATCAGGAATGATGAATCAGGAATGAGGAATGATCAATCAGGAATGAGGAATGATCAATCAGGAATCAGGAATGATGAATCAGGAATGAGGAATGATGAATCAGGAATGATGAATGATGAATCAGGAATCAGGAATGATGAATCAGGAATCAGGAATGATGAATCAGGAATGATGAATGATGTATCAGGAATCAGGAATGATGAATCAGGAAAGAGGAATGACGAATCAGGAATCAGGAATGGTGAATCATGAATCAGGCATGATGAATCAGGAATCAGGAATGATGAAACAGGAATCAGGAATGATGAATCAGGAATGATGAATCAGGAATGATGAATCAGGAATCAGTAATGATGAATCAGGAATCAGCAATGATGAATCAGGAATCAGCAATGATGAATCAGGAATCAGGAATCAGGAATCAGGAGTATTTAATCAGGAATCAGGAATGATCAATCAGGAATCAGGAATGATCAATCAGGAAAGAGGATTGATCAATCAGGAGTCAGGTATGATGAATCAGGAATGAGGATTGATGAATCAGGAATGAGGAATGATGAATCAGGAATCAGGAATGATGAATCAGGAATCAGGAATGATGAATCAGGAAAGAGGAATGATGAATCAGGAATCAGGAATGGTGAATCATGAATCAAGAATGATGAATCAGGAATCAGGAATGATGAATCAGGAATCAGCAATGATGAATCAGGAATGATGAATGATGAATCAGGAATGATGAATCATGAATCAGGAATGATGAATGATGAATCAGGAATCAGGAATGATGAATCAGGAAAGAGGAATGATGAATCAGGAATCAGGAATGGTGAATCATGAATCAGGAATGATGAATCAGGAATCAGGAATGATGAATCAGGAATCAGCAATGATGAATCAGGAATGATGAATGATGAATCAGGAATGATGAATCAGGAATCAGGAATGATGAATGATGAATCAGGAATCAGCAATGATGTATCAGGAATCAGGAATGATGAATCAGGAATGATGAATGATGTATCAGGAATCAGGAATGATGAATCAGGAAAGAGGAATGACGAATCAGGAATCAGGAATGGTGAATCATGAATCAGGAATGATGAATCAGGAATGATGAATGATGAATCAGGAATGATGAATCAGGAATGATGAATCAGGAATCAGGAATCAGGAATGATGAATCAGGAATCAGGAATGATGAATCAGGAATGATGAATGATGAATCAGGAATAAGGAATGATGAATCAGGAATGATGAATCAGGAATGATGAATGATGAATCAGGAATGATGAATGATGAATCAGGAATGATGAATCAGGAATCAGGAATGATGAATGATGAATCAGGAATCAGCAATGATGAATCAGGAATGATGAATGATGAATCAGGAATGATGAATCAGGAATCAGGAATGATGAATCAGGAGAGATTCCATCTTGCCAGCAAATTCATGGATTCCAGAAAATTCATAGATGAATGACGAATCAGGAATGATGAATGATGAATGATGAATCAGGAATGATGAATGATGAATCAGGAATCAGGAATGATGAATCAGGAATAAGGAATGATGAATCAGGTATGATGAATGATGAATCAGGAATGATGAATCAGGAATGATGAATCAGGAATGATGAATCAGGAATCAAGAATCAGGAATGATGAATCAGGAATAAGGAATGATGAATCAGGAATGATGAATGATGAGTCAGTAATCAGGAATGATGAATTAGGAATGATGAATCAGGAATGATGAATCAGGAATCAGAATGATGAATCAGGAATCAGGAATGATGATTCAGGAATGATGAATCAGGAATGATGAATGATGAATCAGGAATGATGAATCAGGAATCAGGAATGATGAATGATGAATCAGGAATCAGGAATGATGAATCAGCAATGATGAATGATGAATCAGGAATGATGAATCAGGAATGATGAATCAGGAATCAGGAATGATGAATGATGAATCAGGAATGATGAATCAGGAATGGTGAATCAGGAATCAGGAATCAGGAATGATGAATCAGGAATCAGGAATCAGGAATGATGAATCAGGAATGATGAATGACGAATCCGGAATGATGAATGATGAATCAGGAATGATGAATGATGAATCAGGAATGATGAATCAGGAATCAGGAATGATGAATGATGAATCAGGAATCAGCAATGATGAATCAGAAATCAGGAATGATGAATCAGGAATGATGAATGATGAATCAGGAATGAGGAATCAGGAATGATGAATCAGGAATCAGGAATCAGGAGTGATTAATCAGGAATCAGGAATGATGAATCAAGAATCAGGAATGATGAATCAGGAATGAGGAATGATCAATCAGGAATGAGGAATGATCAATCAGGAATCAGGAATGATGAATCAGGAATGAGGAATGATGAATCAGGAATGATGAATCAGGAATCAGGAATGATGAATCAGGAATCAGGAATGATGAATCAGGAATGATGAATGATGTATTAGGAATCAGGAATGATGAATCAGGAAAGAGGAATGACGAATCAGGAATCAGGAATGGTGAATCATGAATCAGGAATGATGAATCAGGAATGATGAATGATGAATCAGGAATGATGAATCAGGAATGATGAATCAGGAATCAGGAATCAGGAATTATGAATCAGGAATCAGGAATGATGAATCAGGAATGATGAATCAGGAATGATGAATGATGAATCAGGAATGATGAATGATGAATCAGGAATGATGAATCAGGAATCAGGAATGATGAATGATGAATCAGGAATCAGCAATGATGAATCAGGAATGATGAATGATGAATCAGGAATGATGAATCAGGAATCAGGAATGATGAATGATGAATCAGGAATCAGCAATGATGAATCAGGAATGATGAATGATGAATCAGGAATGATGAATGATGAATCAGGAATGATGAATCAGGAATCAGGAATGATGAATGATGAATCAGGAATCAGGAATGATGAATGATGAATCAGGAATCAGCAATGATGAATCAGAAATCAGGAATGATGAATCAGGAATGATGAATGATGAATCAGGAATGAGGAATCAGGAATGATGAATCAGGAATCAGGAATCAGGAGTGATTAATCAGGAATCAGGAATGATGAATCAAGAATCAGGAATGATGAATCAGGAATGAGGAATGATCAATCAGGAATGAGGAATGATCAATCAGGAATGAGGAATGATCAATCAGGAATCAGGAATGATGAATCAGGAATGAGGAATGATGAATCAGGAATGATGAATCAGGAATCAGGAATGATGAATCAGGAATCAGGAATGATGAATCAGGAATGATGAATGATGTATTAGGAATCAGGAATGATGAATCAGGAAAGAGGAATGACGAATCAGGAATCAGGAATGGTGAATCATGAATCAGGAATGATGAATCAGGAATGATGAATGATGAATCAGGAATCAGGAATGGTGAATCAGGAATGATGAATCAGGAATGATGAATGATGAATCAGGAATGATGAATGATGAATCAGGAATGATGAATCAGGAATCAGCAATGATGAATCAGGAATCAGGAATCAGCAATGATGAATCAGGAATGATGAATGATGAATCAGGAATGATGAATCAGGAATCAGGAATGATGAATGATGAATCAGGAATCAGCAATGATGAATCAGGAATGATGAATGATGAATCAGGAATGATGAATGATGAATCAGGAATGATGAATCAGGAATCAGGAATGATGAATCAGGAATGATGAATCAGGAATCAGGAATGATGAATGATGAATCAGGAATCAGCAATGATGAATCAGGAATCAGGAATGATGAATCAGGAATGATGAATGATGTATCAGGAATCAGGAATGATGAATCAGGAAAGAGGAATGACGAATCAGGAATCAGGAATGGTGAATCATGAATCAGGAATGATGAATCAGGAATGATGAATGATGAATCAGGAATGATGAATCAGGAATGATGAATCAGGAATCAGGAATCAGGAATGATGAATCAGGAATCAGGAATGATGAATCAGGAATGATGAATGATGAATCAGGAATAAGGAATGATGAATCAGGAATGATGAATCAGGAATGATGAATGATGAATCAGGAATGATGAATGATGAATCAGGAATGATGAATCAGGAATCAGGAATGATGAATGATGAATCAGGAATCAGCAATGATGAATCAGGAATGATGAATGATGAATCAGGAATGATGAATCAGGAATCAGGAATGATGAATCAGGAGAGATTCCATCTTGCCAGCAAATTCATAGATTCCAGAAAATTCATAGATGAATGACGAATCAGGAATGATGAATGATGAATGATGAATCAGGAATGATGAATGATGAATCAGGAATCAGGAATGATGAATCAGGAATAAGGAATGATGAATCAGGTATGATGAATGATGAATCAGGAATGATGAATCAGGAATGATGAATCAGGAATGATGAATCAGGATTCAAGAATCAGGAATGATGAATCAGGAATAAGGAATGATGAATCAGGAATGATGAATGATGAGTCAGTAATCAGGAATGATGAATTAGGAATGATGAATCAGGAATGATGAATCAGGAATCAGGAATGATGAATCAGGAATCAGGAATGATGATTCAGGAATGATGAATCAGGAATGATGAATGATGAATCAGGAATGATGAATCAGGAATCAGGAATGATGAATGATGAATCAGGAATCAGGAATGATGAATCAGCAATGATGAATGATGAATCAGGAATGATGAATCAGGAATGATGAATCAGGAATCAGGAATGATGAATGATGAATCAGGAATGATGAATCAGGAATGGTGAATCAGGAATCAGGAATCAGGAATGATGAATCAGGAATCAGGAATCAGGAATGATGAATCAGGAATGATGAATGACGAATCAGGAATGATGAATGATGAATCAGGAATGATGAATGATGAATCAGGAATGATGAATCAGGAATCAGGAATGATGAATGATGAATCAGGAATCAGCAATGATGAATCAGAAATCAGGAATTATGAATCAGGAATGATGAATGATGAATCAGGAATGAGGAATCAGGAATGATGAATCAGGAATCAGGAATCAGGAGTGATTAATCAGGAATCAGGAATGATGAATCAAGAATCAGGAATGATGAATCAGGAATGAGGAATGATCAATCAGGAATGAGGAATGATCAATCAGGAATCAGGAATGATGAATCAGGAATGAGGAATGATGAATCAGGAATGATGAATCAGGAATCAGGAATGATGAATCAGGAATCAGGAATGATGAATCAGGAATGATGAATGATGTATTAGGAATCAGGAATGATGAATCAGGAAAGAGGAATGACGAATCAGGAATCAGGAATGGTGAATCATGAATCAGGAATGATGAATCAGGAATGATGAATGATGAATCAGGAATGATGAATCAGGAATGATGAATCAGGAATCAGGAATCAGGAATGATGAATCAGGAATCAGGAATGATGAATCAGGAATGATGAATCAGGAATGATGAATGATGAATCAGGAATGATGAATGATGAATCAGGAATGATGAATCAGGAATCAGGAATGATGAATGATGAATCAGGAATCAGCAATGATGAATCAGGAATGATGAATGATGAATCAGGAATGATGAATCAGGAATCAGGAATGATGAATGATGAATCAGGAATCAGCAATGATGAATCAGGAATGATGAATGATGAATCAGGAATGATGAATGATGAATCAGGAATGATGAATCAGGAATCAGGAATGATGAATGATGAATCAGGAATCAGGAATGATGAATGATGAATCAGGAATCAGCAATGATGAATCAGAAATCAGGAATGATGAATCAGGAATGATGAATGATGAATCAGGAATGAGGAATCAGGAATGATGAATCAGGAATCAGGAATCAGGAGTGATTAATCAGGAATCAGGAATGATGAATCAAGAATCAGGAATGATGAATCAGGAATGAGGAATGATCAATCAGGAATGAGGAATGATCAATCAGGAATGAGGAATGATCAATCAGGAATCAGGAATGATGAATCAGGAATGAGGAATGATGAATCAGGAATGATGAATCAGGAATCAGGAATGATGAATCAGGAATCAGGAATGATGAATCAGGAATGATGAATGATGTATTAGGAATCAGGAATGATGAATCAGGAAAGAGGAATGACGAATCAGGAATCAGGAATGGTGAATCATGAATCAGGAATGATGAATCAGGAATGATGAATGATGAATCAGGAATGATGAATCAGGAATGATGAATCAGGAATCAGGAATCAGGAATGATGAATCAGGAATCAGGAATGATGAATCAGGAATGATGAATCAGGAATGATGAATGATGAATCAGGAATGATGAATGATGAATCAGGAATGATGAATCAGGAATCAGCAATGATGAATGATGAATCAGGAATCAGCAATGATGAATCAGGAATGATGAATGATGAATCAGGAATGATGAATCAGGAATCAGGAATGATGAATGATGAATCAGGAATCAGCAATGATGAATCAGGAATGATGAATGATGAATCAGGAATGATGAATGATGAATCAGGAATGATGAATCAGGAATCAGGAATGATGAATGATGAATCAGGAATCAGGAATGATGAATGATGAATCAGGAATCAGCAATGATGAATCAGAAATCAGGAATGATGAATCAGGAATGATGAATGATGAATCAGGAATGAGGAATCAGGAATGATGAATCAGGAATCAGGAATCAGGAGTGATTAATCAGGAATCAGGAATGATGAATCAAGAATCAGGAATGATGAATCAGGAATGAGGAATGATCAATCAGGAATGAGGAATGATCAATCAGGAATGAGGAATGATGAATCAGGAATGAGGAATGATGAATCAGGAATGATGAATGATGAATCAGGAATCAGGAATGATGAATCAGGAATCAGGAATGATGAATCAGGAATGATGAATGATGTATCAGGAATCAGGAATGATGAATCAGGAAAGAGGAATGACGAATCAGGAATCAGGAATGGTGAATCATGAATCAGGAATGATGAATCAGGAATGATGAATGATGAATCAGGAATGATGAATCAGGAATGATGAATCAGGAATCAGGAATGATGAATCAGGAATCAGGAATGATGAATCAGGAATGATGAATGATGAATCAGGAATAAGGAATGATGAATCAGGAATGATGAATGATGAATCAGGAATGATGAATGATGAATCAGGAATGATGAATCAGGAATCAGCAATGATGAATCAGGAATGATGAATGATGAATCAGGAATGATGAATGATGAATCAGGAATGATGAATCAGGAATCAGGAATGATGAATGATGAATCAGGAATCAGCAATGATGAATCAGAAATCAGGAATGATGAATCAGGAATGATGAATGATGAATCAGGAATCAGGAATCAGGAATGATGAATCAGGAATCAGCAATCAGGAGTGATTAATCAGCAATCAGGAATGATGAATCAAGAATCAGGAATGATGAATCAGGAATGAGGAATGATCAATCAGGAATGAGGAATGATCAATCAGGAATCAGGAATGATGAATCAGGAATGAGGAATGATGAATCAGGAATGATGAATGATGAATCAGGAATCAGGAATGATGAATCAGGAATCAGGAATGATGAATCAGGAATGATGAATGATGTATCAGGAATCAGGAATGATGAATCAGGAAAGAGGAATGACGAATCAGGAATCAGGAATGGTGAATCATGAATCAGGCATGATGAATCAGGAATCAGGAATGATGAAACAGGAATCAGGAATGATGAATCAGGAATGATGAATCAGGAATGATGAATCAGGAATGATGAATCAGGAATCAGTAATGATGAATCAGGAATCAGCAATGATGAATCAGGAATCAGCAATGATGAATCAGGAATCAGGAATCAGGAATCAGGAGTATTTAATCAGGAATCAGGAATGATCAATCAGGAATCAGGAATGATCAATCAGGAATCAGGAATGATCAATCAGGAAAGAGGAATGATCAATCAGGAGTCAGGTATGATGAATCAGGAATGAGGATTGATGAATCAGGAATGAGGAATGATGAATCAGGAATCAGGAATGATGAATCAGGAATCAGGAATGATGAATCAGGAAAGAGGAATGATGAATCAGGAATCAGGAATGGTGAATCATGAATCAAGAATGATGAATCAGGAATCAGGAATGATGAATCAGGAATCAGCAATGATGAATCAGGAATGATGAATGATGAATCAGGAATGATGAATCATGAATCAGGAATGATGAATGATGAATCAGGAATCAGGAATGATGAATCAGGAAAGAGGAATGATGAATCAGGAATCAGGAATGGTGAATCATGAATCAGGAATGATGAATCAGGAATCAGGAATGATGAATCAGGAATCAGCAATGATGAATCAGGAATGATGAATGATGAATCAGGAATGATGAATCAGGAATCAGGAATGATGAATGATGAATCAGGAATCAGCAATGATGAATCAGGAATCAGGAATGATGAATCAGGAATGATGAATGATGTATCAGGAATCAGGAATGATGAATCAGGAAAGAGGAATGACGAATCAGGAATCAGGAATGGTGAATCATGAATCAGGAATGATGAATCAGGAATGATGAATGATGAATCAGGAATGATGAATCAGGAATGATGAATCAGGAATCAGGAATCAGGAATGATGAATCAGGAATCAGGAATGATGAATCAGGAATGATGAATGATGAATCAGGAATAAGGAATGATGAATCAGGAATGATGAATCAGGAATGATGAATGATGAATCAGGAATGATGAATGATGAATCAGGAATGATGAATCAGGAATCAGGAATGATGAATGATGAATCAGGAATCAGTAATGATGAATCAGGAATGATGAATGATGAATCAGGAATGATGAATCAGGAATCAGGAATGATGAATCAGGAGAGATTCCATCTTGCCAGCAAATTCATAGATTCCAGAAAATTCATAGATGAATGACGAATCAGGAATGATGAATGATGAATGATGAATCAGGAATGATGAATGATGAATCAGGAATGATGAATCAGGAATAAGGAATGATGAATCAGGTATGATGAATGATGAATCAGGAATGATGAATCAGGAATGATGAATCAGGAATGATGAATCAGGAATGATGAATCAGGAATCAAGAATCAGGAATGATGAATCAGGAATAAGGAATGATCAATCAGGAATGATGAATGATGAGTCAGTAATCAGGAATGATGAATTAGGAATGATGAATCAGGAATGATGAATCAGGAATCAGGAATGATGAATCAGGAATCAGGAATGATGATTCAGGAATGATGAATCAGGAATGATGAATGATGAATCAGGAATGATGAATCAGGAATCAGGAATGATGAATGATGAATCAGGAATCAGGAATGATGAATCAGCAATGATGAATGATGAATCAGGAATGATGAATCAGGAATGATGAATCAGGAATCAGGAATGATGAATGATGAATCAGGAATGATGAATCAGGAATGATGAATCAGGAATCAGGAATCAGGAATGATGAATCAGGAATCAGGAATCAGGAATGATGAATCAGGAATGATGAATGACGAATCAGGAATGATGAATGATGAATCAGGAATGATGAATGATGAATCAGGAATGATGAATCAGGAATCAGGAATGATGAATGATGAATCAGGAATCAGCAATGATGAATCAGAAATCAGGAATGATGAATCAGGAATGATGAATGATGAATCAGGAATGAGGAATCAGGAATGATGAATCAGGAATCAGGAATCAGGAGTGATTAATCAGGAATCAGGAATGATGAATCAAGAATCAGGAATGATGAATCAGGAATGAGGAATGATCAATCAGGAATGAGGAATGATCAATCAGGAATCAGGAATGATGAATCAGGAATGAGGAATGATGAATCAGGAATGATGAATCAGGAATCAGGAATGATGAATCAGGAATCAGGAATGATGAATCAGGAATGATGAATGATGTATTAGGAATCAGGAATGATGAATCAGGAAAGAGGAATGACGAATCAGGAATCAGGAATGGTGAATCATGAATCAGGAATGATGAATCAGGAATGATGAATGATGAATCAGGAATGATGAATCAGGAATGATGAATCAGGAATCAGGAATCAGGAATGATGAATCAGGAATCAGGAATGATGAATCAGGAATGATGAATCAGGAATGATGAATGATGAATCAGGAATGATGAATGATGAATCAGGAATGATGAATCAGGAATCAGCAATGATGAATGATGAATCAGGAATCAGCAATGATGAATCAGGAATGATGAATGATGAATCAGGAATGATGAATCAGGAATCAGGAATGATGAATGATGAATCAGGAATCAGCAATGATGAATCAGGAATGATGAATGATGAATCAGGAATGATGAATGATGAATCAGGAATGATGAATCAGGAATCAGGAATGATGAATGATGAATCAGGAATCAGGAATGATGAATGATGAATCAGGAATCAGCAATGATGAATCAGAAATCAGGAATGATGAATCAGGAATGATGAATGATGAATCAGGAATGAGGAATCAGGAATGATGAATCAGGAATCAGGAATCAGGAGTGATTAATCAGGAATCAGGAATGATGAATCAAGAATCAGGAATGATGAATCAGGAATGAGGAATGATCAATCAGGAATGAGGAATGATCAATCAGGAATGAGGAATGATGAATCAGGAATGAGGAATGATGAATCAGGAATGATGAATGATGAATCAGGAATCAGGAATGATGAATCAGGAATCAGGAATGATGAATCAGGAATGATGAATGATGTATCAGGAATCAGGAATGATGAATCAGGAAAGAGGAATGACGAATCAGGAATCAGGAATGGTGAATCATGAATCAGGAATGATGAATCAGGAATGATGAATGATGAATCAGGAATGATGAATCAGGAATGATGAATCAGGAATCAGGAATGATGAATCAGGAATCAGGAATGATGAATCAGGAATGATGAATGATGAATCAGGAATAAGGAATGATGAATCAGGAATGATGAATGATGAATCAGGAATGATGAATGATGAATCAGGAATGATGAATCAGGAATCAGCAATGATGAATCAGGAATGATGAATGATGAATCAGGAATGATGAATGATGAATCAGGAATGATGAATCAGGAATCAGGAATGATGAATGATGAATCAGGAATCAGCAATGATGAATCAGAAATCAGGAATGATGAATCAGGAATGATGAATGATGAATCAGGAATCAGGAATCAGGAATGATGAATCAGGAATCAGCAATCAGGAGTGATTAATCAGCAATCAGGAATGATGAATCAAGAATCAGGAATGATGAATCAGGAATGAGGAATGATCAATCAGGAATGAGGAATGATCAATCAGGAATCAGGAATGATGAATCAGGAATGAGGAATGATGAATCAGGAATGATGAATGATGAATCAGGAATCAGGAATGATGAATCAGGAATCAGGAATGATGAATCAGGAATGATGAATGATGTATCAGGAATCAGGAATGATGAATCAGGAAAGAGGAATGACGAATCAGGAATCAGGAATGGTGAATCATGAATCAGGCATGATGAATCAGGAATCAGGAATGATGAAACAGGAATCAGGAATGATGAATCAGGAATGATGAATCAGGAATGATGAATCAGGAATGATGAATCAGGAATCAGTAATGATGAATCAGGAATCAGGAATGATGAATGATGAATCAGGAATCAGCAATGATGAATCAGGAATGATGAATGATGAATCAGGAATGATGAATCAGGAATCAGGAATGATGAATGATGAATCAGGAATCAGCAATGATGAATCAGGAATCAGCAATGATGAATCAGGAATCAGGAATCAGGAATCAGGAGTGATTAATCAGGAATCAGGAATGATCAATCAGGAATCAGGAATGATCAATCAGGAATCAGGAATGATCAATCAGGAAAGAGGAATGATCAATCAGGAGTCAGGTATGATGAATCAGGAATGAGGATTGATGAATCAGGAATGAGGAATGAGGAATCAGGAATCAGGAATGATGAATCAGGAATCAGGAATGATGAATCAGGAAAGAGGAATGATGAATCAGGAATCAGGAATGGTGAATCATGAATCAAGAATGATGAATCAGGAATCAGGAATGATGAATCAGGAATCAGCAATGATGAATCAGGAATGATGAATGATGAATCAGGAATGATGAATCAGGAATCAGGAATGATGAATGATGAATCAGGAATCAGGAATGATGAATCAGGAAAGAGGAATGATGAATCAGGAATCAGGAATGGTGAATCATGAATCAGGAATGATGAATCAGGAATCAGCAATGATGAATCAGGAATGATGAATGATGAATCAGGAATGATGAATCAGGAATGATGAATCAGGAATCAGGAATGATGAATGATGAATCAGGAATCAGCAATGATGAATCAGGAATGATGAATGATGAATCAGGAATGATGAATGATGAATCAGGAATGATGAATCAGGAATCAGGAATGATGAATGATGAATCAGGAATCAGGAATGATGAATGATGAATCAGGAATCAGCAATGATGAATCAGAAATCAGGAATGATGAATCAGGAATGATGAATGATGAATCAGGAATGAGGAATCAGGAATGAGGAATGATCAATCAGGAATGAGGAATGATGAATCAGGAATCAGCAATGATGAAGCAGGAATGATGAATGATGAATCAGGAATGATGAATGATGAATCAGGAATGATGAATCAGGAATCAGGAATGATGAATGATGAATCAGGAATCAGCAATGATGAATCAGAAATCAGGAATGATGAATCAGGAATGATGAATGATGAATCAGGAATCAGGAATCAGGAATGATGAATCAGGAATCAGCAATCAGGAGTGATTAATCAGCAATCAGGAATGATGAATCAAGAATCAGGAATGATGAATCAGGAATGAGGAATGATCAATCAGGAATGAGGAATGATCAATCAGGAATCAGGAATGATGAATCAGGAATGAGGAATGATGAATCAGGAATGATGAATGATGAATCAGGAATCAGGAATGATGAATCAGGAATCAGGAATGATGAATGATGAATCAGGAATCAGCAATGATGAATCAGAAATCAGGAATGATGAATCAGGAATGATGAATGATGAATCAGGAATGAGGAATCAGGAATGATGAATCAGGAATCAGGAATCAGGAGTGATTAATCAGGAATCAGGAATGATGAATCAAGAATCAGGAATGATGAATCAGGAATGAGGAATGATCAATCAGGAATGAGGAATGATCAATCAGGAATGAGGAATGATGAATCAGGAATGAGGAATGATGAATCAGGAATGATGAATGATGAATCAGGAATGAGGAATGATGAATCAGGAATCAGGAATGATGAATCAGGAATGATGAATGATGTATCAGGAATCAGGAATGATGAATCAGGAAAGAGGAATGACGAATCAGGAATCAGGAATGGTGAATGATGAATCAGGAATGATGAATCAGGAATGATGAATGATGAATCAGGAATGATGAATCAGGAATGATGAATCAGGAATCAGGAATGATGAATCAGGAATCAGGAATGATGAATCAGGAATGATGAATGATGAATCAGGAATAAGGAATGATGAATCAGGAATGATGAATGATGAATCAGGAATGATGAATGATGAATCAGGAATGATGAATCAGGAATCAGGAATGATGAATGATGAATCAGGAATCAGCAATGATGAAGCAGGAATGATGAATGATGAATCAGGAATGATGAATGATGAATCAGGAATGATGAATCAGGAATCAGGAATGATCAATGATGAATCAGGAATCAGCAATGATGAATCAGAAATCAGGAATGATGAATCAGGAATGATGAATGATGAATCAGGAATCAGGAATCAGGAATGATGAATCAGGAATCAGCAATCAGGAGTGATTAATCAGCAATCAGGAATGATGAATGATGAATCAGGAATGATGAATCAGGAATCAGGAATGATCAATGATGAATCAGGAATCAGCAATGATGAATCAGAAATCAGGAATGATGAATCAGGAATGATGAATGATGAATCAGGAATCAGGTATCAGGAATGATGAATCAGGAATCAGCAATCAGGAGTGATTAATCAGCAATCAGGAATGATGAATCAAGAATCAGGAATGATGAATCAGGAATGAGGAATGATCAATCAGGAATGAGGAATGATCAATCAGGAATCAGGAATGATGAATCAGGATGAGGAATGATGAATCAGGAATGATGAATGATGAATCAGGAATCAGGAATGATGAATCAGGAATCAGGAATGATGAATCAGGAATGATGAATGATGTATCAGGAATCAGGAATGATGAATCAGGAAAGAGGAATGACGAATCAGGAATCAGGAATGGTGAATCATGAATCAGGCATGATGAATCAGGAATCAGGAATGATGAAACAGGAATCAGGAATGATGAATCAGGAATGATGAATCAGGAATGATGAATCAGGAATCAGTAATGATGAATCAGGAATCAGCAATGATGAATCAGGAATCAGCAATGATGAATCAGGAATCAGGAATCAGGAATCAGGAGTATTTAATCAGGAATCAGGAATGATCAATCAGGAATCAGGAATGATCAATCAGGAATCAGGAATGATCAATCAGGAAAGAGGAATGATCAATCAGGAGTCAGGTATGATGAATCAGGAATGAGGATTGATGAATCAGGAATGAGGAATGATGAATCAGGAATCAGGAATGATGAATCAGGAATCAGGAATGATGAATCAGGAAAGAGGAATGATGAATCAGGAATCAGGAATGGTGAATCATGAATCAAGAATGATGAATCAGGAATCAGGAATGATGAATCAGGAATCAGCAATGATGAATCAGGAATGATGAATGATGAATCAGGAATGATGAATGATGAATCAGGAATGATGAATGATGAATCAGGAATCAGGAATGATGAATCAGGAAAGAGGAATGATGAATCAGGAATCAGGAATGGTGAATCATGAATCAGGAATGATGAATCAGGAATCAGGAATGATGAATCAGGAATCAGCAATGATGAATCAGGAATGATGAATGATGAATCAGGAATGATGAATCAGGAATCAGGAATGATGAATGATGAATCAGGAATCAGCAATGATGAATCAGGAATCAGGAATGATGAATCAGGAATGATGAATGATGTATCAGGAATCAGGAATGATGAATCAGGAAAGAGGAATGACGAATCAGGAATCAGGAATGGTGAATCATGAATCAGGAATGATGAATCAGGAATGATGAATCAGGAATCAGGAATGATGAATCAGGAGAGATTCCATCTTGCCAGCAAATTCATAGATTCCAGAAAATTCATAGATGAATGACGAATCAGGAATGATGAATGATGAATGATGAATCAGGAATGATGAATGATGAATCAGGAATCAGGAATGATGAATCAGGAATAAGGAATGATGAATCAGGTATGATGAATGATGAATCAGGAATGATGAATCAGGAATGATGAATCAGGAATGATGAATCAGGAATCAAGAATCAGGAATGATGAATCAGGAATAAGGAATGATGAATCAGGAATGATGAATGATGAGTCAGTAATCAGGAATGATGAATTAGGAATGATGAATCAGGAATGATGAATCAGGAATCAGGAATGATGAATCAGGAATCAGGAATGATGATTCAGGAATGATGAATCAGGAATGATGAATGATGAATCAGGAATGATGAATCAGGAATCAGGAATGATGAATGATGAATCAGGAATCAGGAATGATGAATCAGCAATGATGAATGATGAATCAGGAATGATGAATCAGGCATGATGAATCAGGAATCAGGAATGATGAAACAGGAATCAGGAATGATGAATCAGGAATGATGAATCAGGAATGATGAATCAGGAATCAGTAATGATGAATCAGGAATCAGGAATGATGAATGATGAATCAGGAATCAGCAATGATGAATCAGGAATGATGAATGATGAATCAGGAAATGATGAATCAGGAATCAGGAATGATGAATGATGAATCAGGAATCAGCAATGATGAATCAGGATCAGCAATGATGAATCAGGAATCAGGAATCAGGAATCAGGAGTGATTAATCAGGAATCAGGAATGATCAATCAGGAATCAGGAATGATCAATCAGGAATCAGGAATGATCAATCAGGAAAGAGGAATGATCAATCAGGAGTCAGGTATGATGAATCAGGAATGAGGATTGATGAATCAGGAATGAGGAATGAGGAATCAGGAATCAGGAATGATGAATCAGGAATCAGGAATGATGAATCAGGAAAGAGGAATGATGAATCAGGAATCAGGAATGGTGTATCATGAATCAAGAATGATGAATCAGGAATGATGAATCAGGAATGATGAATCAGGAATCAGTAATGATGAATCAGGAATCAGCAATGATGAATCAGGAATCAGCAATGATGAATCAGGAATCAGGAATCAGGAATCAGGAGTATTTAATCAGGAATCAGGAATGATCAATCAGGAATCAGGAATGATCAATCAGGAATCAGGAATGATCAATCAGGAAAGAGGAATGATCAATCAGGAGTCAGGTATGATGAAATCAGGAATGAGGATTGATGAATCAGGAATGAGGAATGATGAATCAGGAATCAGGAATGATGAATCAGGAATCAGGAATGATGAATCAGGAAAGAGGAATGATGAATCAGGAATCAGGAATGGTGGAATCATGAATCAAGAATGATGAATCAGGAATCAGGAATGATGAATCAGGAATCAGCAATGATGAATCAGGAATGATGAATGATGAATCAGGAATGATGAATCATGAATCAGGAATGATGAATGATGAATCAGGAATCAGGAATGATGAATCAGGAAAGAGGAATGATGAATCAGGAATCAGGAATGGTGAATCATGAATCAGGAATGATGAATCAGGAATCAGGAATGATGAATCAGGAATCAGCAATGATGAATCAGGAATGATGAATGATGAATCAGGAATGATGAATCAGGATCAGGAATGATGAATGATGAATCAGGAATCAGCAATGATGAATCAGGAATCAGGAATGATGAATCAGGAATGATGAATGATGTATCAGGAATCAGGAATGATGAATCAGGAAAGAGGAATGACGAATCAGGAATCAGGAATGGTGAATCATGAATCAGGAATGATGAATCAGGATGATGAATGATGAATCAGGAATGATGAATCAGGAATGATGAATCAGGAATCAGGAATCAGGAATGATGAATCAGGAATCAGGAATGATGAATCAGGAATGATGAATGATGAATCAGGAATAAGGAATGATGAATCAGGAATGATGAATCAGGAATGATGAATGATGAATCAGGAATGATGAATGATGAATCAGGAATGATGAATCAGGAATCAGGAATGATGAATGATGAATCAGGAATCAGCAATGATGAATCAGGAATGATGAATGATGAATCAGGAATGATGAATCAGGAATCAGGAATGATGAATCAGGAGAGATTCCATCTTGCCAGCAAATTCATAGATTCCAGAAAATTCATAGATGAATGACGAATCAGGAATGATGAATGATGAATGATGAATCAGGAATGATGAATGATGAATCAGGAATCAGGAATGATGAATCAGGAATAAGGAATGATGAATCAGGTATGATGAATGATGAATCAGGAATGATGAATCAGGAATGATGAATCAGGAATGATGAATCAGGAATCAAGAATCAGGAATGATGAATCAGGAATAAGGAATGATGAATCAGGAATGATGAATGATGAGTCAGTAATCAGGAATGATGAATTAGGAATGATGAATCAGGAATGATGAATCAGGAATCAGGAATGATGAATCAGGAATCAGGAATGATGATTCAGGAATGATGAATCAGGAATGATGAATGATGAATCAGGAATGATGAATCAGGAATCAGGAATGATGAATGATGAATCAGGAATCAGGAATGATGAATCAGCAATGATGAATGATGAATCAGGAATGATGAATCAGGAATGATGAATCAGGAATCAGGAATGATGAATGATGAATCAGGAATGATGAATCAGGAATGGTGAATCAGGAATCAGGAATCAGGAATGATGAATCAGGAATCAGGAATCAGGAATGATGAATCAGGAATGATGAATGACGAATCAGGAATGATGAATGATGAATCAGGAATGATGAATGATGAATCAGGAATGATGAATCAGGAATCAGGAATGATGAATGATGAATCAGGAATCAGCAATGATGAATCAGAAATCAGGAATGATGAATCAGGAATGATGAATGATGAATCAGGAATGAGGAATCAGGAATGATGAATCAGGAATCAGGAATCAGGAGTGATTAATCAGGAATCAGGAATGATGAATCAAGAATCAGGAATGATGAATCAGGAATGAGGAATGATCAATCAGGAATCAGGAATGATCAATCAGGAATCAGGAATGATGAATCAGGAATGAGGAATGATGAATCAGGAATGATGAATCAGGAATCAGGAATGATGAATCAGGAATCAGGAATGATGAATCAGGAATGATGAATGATGTATTAGGAATCAGGAATGATGAATCAGGAAAGAGGAATGACGAATCAGGAATCAGGAATGGTGAATCATGAATCAGGAATGATGAATCAGGAATGATGAATGATGAATCAGGAATGATGAATCAGGAATGATGAATCAGGAATCAGGAATCAGGAATGATGAATCAGGAATCAGGAATGATGAATCAGGAATGATGAATCAGGAATGATGAATGATGAATCAGGAATGATGAATGATGAATCAGGAATGATGAATCAGGAATCAGGAATGATGAATGATGAATCAGGAATCAGCAATGATGAATCAGGAATGATGAATGATGAATCAGGAATGATGAATCAGGAATCAGTAATGATGAATGATGAATCAGGAATCAGCAATGATGAATCAGGAATGATGAATGATGAATCAGGAATGATGAATGATGAATCAGGAATGATGAATCAGGAATCAGGAATGATGAATGATGAATCAGGAATCAGGAATGATGAATGATGAATCAGGAATCAGCAATGATGAATCAGAAATCAGGAATGATGAATCAGGAATGATGAATGATGAATCAGGAATGAGGAATCAGGAATGATGAATCAGGAATCAGGAATCAGGAGTGATTAATCAGGAATCAGGAATGATGAATCAAGAATCAGGAATGATGAATCAGGAATGAGGAATGATCAATCAGGAATGAGGAATGATCAATCAGGAATGAGGAATGATCAATCAGGAATCAGGAATGATGAATCAGGAATGAGGAATGATGAATCAGGAATGATGAATCAGGAATCAGGAATGATGAATCAGGAATCAGGAATGATGAATCAGGAATGATGAATGATGTATTAGGAATCAGGAATGATGAATCAGGAAAGAGGAATGACGAATCAGGAATCAGGATGGTGAATCATGAATCAGGAATGATGAATCAGGAATGATGAATGATGAATCAGGAATGATGAATCAGGAATGATGAATCAGGAATCAGGAATCAGGAATGATGAATCAGGAATCAGGAATGATGAATCAGGAATGATGAATCAGGAATGATGAATGATGAATCAGGAATGATGAATGATGAATCAGGAATGATGAATCAGGAATCAGCAATGATGAATGATGAATCAGGAATCAGCAATGATGAATCAGGAATGATGAATGATGAATCAGGAATGATGAATCAGGAATCAGGAATGATGAATGATGAATCAGGAATCAGCAATGATGAATCAGAAATCAGGAATGATGAATCAGGAATGATGAATGATGAATCAGGAATGAGGAATCAGGAATGATGAATCAGGAATCAGGAATCAGGAGTGATTAATCAGGAATCAGGAATGATGAATCAAGAATCAGGAATGATGAATCAGGAATGAGGAATGATCAATCAGGAATCAGGAATGATCAATC
>JAOWCC010001557.1:0-44239 GCA_030867875.1 Actinernus sp. WN-2022 | reverse complement strand
GGATGGACGCTTTTTTGTGGTTTTCAAGGTTTTCTTTTTCAAGTTCCGTCTCTCTTTCTTGGCTTCTAGCAATGACTGCTTCAAGGGAATTAATCTTACTCTGGAAAATTGCGAGTTCCTTTTGTAAATCGTCCTTCTGGCCTTGAGAGAATTCGTAATCCGCTTCCAGTTGCGACTTTTGTTTCTCCAATTCACTTACCTCATCTTGCATGTTGTTTTTCTCTGCTCTAACCTCCTCATATCTAGTTTCGAGTTCTTCTAGCTTAGCCCTTGTATCTTGAAGCTCGTACGTGTTTCTGGTGTTATCGTGTTTCAAATCGTGGTTCTGCTCATCTGATTCTTTAAGCTGGCTCAAAACTGAGCTTAGTTGGTCTTCTAATGTAATGTTTTCTTGTGATAGACCCTCCTCCTTATTCTTCAAGGATTGTAGCTCTTGGATAACGTCCTCCAGTTCACGTTTTAACGCATCTTTTTCTACCTTGACAAGGTCGAGTTGTGTCATGGTGTTATCGTCACCTGGTGATGCCTCGAGAAGTTGGACGTTCATTTCTTCCTTTTCCTTTTGCAGCGTCTCGCATATATACATGGATTCCGTGTATTTAGTCTCGATCAACACGGTTTCTTTGACCAGTCTCTCGATTTCCAGTCTATACAATTCGTCGGATGACTCCAAATTACTCAGCCTTCCTTGCGCTTCATCAAGTTCATCTTTTGTTTCTCCCTTCTCCCTTGTAAGTCTGTAGAGTTCAATTTTGGTGGCCGTCAGAGCTCTTCTAGTTTCGCCCAGATCGCTCTCTAGCGCTGATCTCTCTGCCTCAAGAACCTCAATAGCATTCTGTTTCTCAGCACCCTCTGACTTAAACATTGCCATCTCTTGTCGATAAGTCCCTAACGTCCTCTGAATATTGTTAGCCTCCAACTTTGTGTTCTTCAACTTGTTTTTAGTGTCTTTTAGCTGGCTCTCTAAATTGGCCTGATCTTTCATTGCCTTCTGTAAATCATTCTGTAAAGTACTTTCCCTGCTCTTTGAAGCGGTAAGATCTTGTTGTAACTGGCTTTTCATGGATTCCATTGTTTTGTACGCAAGTTCATGCTCAGTTGTTTTCTTATTCGCGTCAAGAAGCTCTCTTCGTTGTTGCCCGTACTTGTCTTGGGCAGCCATCAATGCTGATTCATCTTGGGATGCCTTTTGTTGGACGTTTGACAGCTCCTCGATGAGTCTTTTAATCTTTTCCTCGTTATTTTGACCAAATGCTTCTAATCTCGCAATCTTGTTTCGTGCTCCAAACAGCTCCTGCTCCGCACCCGAGACCTTTTTATACGAATCTAGGAGATCATTCTGGTGATTCCTTTCTCTCTCATTAACATACGCTAGGTTTTGTTCCAAGTCTGTTAACTTCCTCTGCAATGCATTGATTTCGTTTTGGATTAAGCTTTTGACGTTGCAGCATTCGTTGTGCTCTTCCTCTAGCTTAGCTAATTTCTTTCCAATGGCGTTAATATCTTTTTCTTTGGTTTCTTGCTGTTCCAAAAGGTCATCGTAAGCCGTTTGAAGACTTGAGAGCTTGTTTTCGGTCAAAGTCAGTTCTTCCCCTGAAGTATCGGTCTTCTTCTGTAGCACATTATAACTGCTTCGTGTCTCGTCTATCCGCTGATGCATAATAGTTACTTCGTTCTCTAACTGTGTCTTTTCATATTGCTTGTTATTAAATGCAGTCTTCAGGTCATTTCTCTCTTTCTTCAAGTCTCCGCTTTCCTTCTTTAATCTTTCCTTCTCTTCATTAATACTTTCATTTCGTGCCTGCAGGTGCGAGACTTGTTGATTGAGAGAAATCAAATCTAGACGTAATTTGTCATTTTCCTCTTGAGAAGTTTGGTAACCACCTTTCAGCTCGTTAACTTTCTCCTTGCACGCAATGATGTCCTGTTTCAACTTGTTTCCCTCATTTTGACAAAGTGCTGTAGTTTGTTCAAGTTCGAACAACTTTTCGTCCTTTTCGTCGAGTTCTGTCCGAACTCTGTTTAGGTTTTCTTGTGTTTCTGCAAGCCTTTCTTTTTCACTAGAATACATATCTTTCATACTTTCTAGTTCTCTCTCAATTTCTTTTTTCTCCAATTGTAATGAGGTAAGTCTATTGTCTTTATCCATTTTCTCGTGTTTTAATTTGGCAATCGCTGCTTCCTTCTCATCTAGATCGTGTTGCAATCGAAGCAACTCGTCTTTGGTTTCTGAAGCTCTGTACTTAGCATTATTTACATCACTCTTGGCTGTTGTTAGCTCTTTTGTTACTCCGTTTAGCTCCTCTTCGAGTGTGTAAGATTTTCTTTGAATGTTAATTAGCTCCATATGAAGCTCTTCATTTTCTTGTTGTGTAGCTTCAAAACGTAACTGAAACTCTGCTACTTGCTTCAAAGAATCAAATACGTCTTTCTCCATAGCTTCCTTTGATCGTTGTGTGGAATCTAAACTCGATCCAACTTCCATGACTTGCCTCTGTAAATCCATAACCTCTTTTTCAAGGGTGCTATTATCGTCCCTGAGCCTTTCGATTGTCTCTTGTTTATCATCGAGCTCTTTAGTATAAGCATCACACTTGATGTTTTGCTCCTTAACTTTATACTGTAGTGTCAAAACCTCGTTGTCATTCTTGTTGACCTTGTTAGACGTATCTCTGAATTGCTGCTCTATTTGTGCATTTTCCTTCTCTAGTTTATCTACCAAAGTTTGAAGTTTGAAAATTGTATTCTTGGTGGACATTTCATCCGACTTAAAGCTTTCTAACTGTCTCATCTCGTCATCTCGAGATCTTCGAATCGATTCGAACTCGGAGAGCGTGCTCTGTAGCTCTTTCTCTAATACGTGTTTATTTTCTTGTACGAAATGATAACTTGATTCGAGTTTAGTAACTTGTGAACGGAGAACGGTTTCTGTTTGTTTGAGGTCCCTTTCCCTCTCTTGTGTTTCTTGAAGGTTTTGTTCTATGTCTCGAAGACGGCGTCGCAGCGAATTGACTTCCTGCTCCCACTTCCTCGCTGATTCTTTACTGGTGTCGAAAGAGTTCTCAGTCTCAGCTAGTTTCTTGAGTACAGAGTTTAGAGCAGTCTCCAGCTCTTTCCTTTTAACCTGTAGAGATTCTACCTCCTTATTCTTGTTTTTGGAAGCGTCCCTTAAGTGATCGACGTCGCTCTCGAGCATGCCCTTAGTGTCCTTGAGCTGAGTAACGTACCTTTCGCGATCATCGAGCGCTTCTTTAAGCATATCACACGTTCCTTGAACTTCCGAAACACTTCTTTGTAACGTGATCACCTCATCTTTGTAACCCATCGCGGTGTTCCTGTACTCGTCGACAGCAAGGCTGAGTCTGTCTCTCTCCAGCATGTTGTCATCGAGCTGTCTTCTCAAGGATTCCACATCGATCCCTTGCTCTCTACACTCGTCCTGCGCTCGTTCTCGTCCGAGCTTCTCTTTCTGTAGCTTAGTTTCAAGCTCTGTTATCTTTTTATGCATGACAAGTTTCTCGCGTTGGGAAGTGGTCTGTTCCTGTTGAAGTCTCTCGCACTCTTCCTTGGTGATAGAAAGACCTTGCTTTAGTGCTTCAAGCTGGCCCTCGAAGAAACTTTTGTTTGATTTGAATTGCTTAATTTGGTCGGTTTTGTCGTCTAGCTCTTTGGTTGCGATATCAAGGAGGATTTTTTGTTCCATGATTTCACATTCAAGGGCTTGAACACGATCTACGGTACTGTTAGTAACACTCCTTATTTCATCAACTTGACCAACAGCAGCCTCTTTCTCGCTGGTTTCGTACTCCAATCTGAACTCCAAGTTGGTAATTTTATTGTTAATAACGACAACTTCTTGCTTTAGCTCCTTCCTATCTTTGTCACACTTTTCGTAAGCTCCAATCAAGTCTCTAATCTTGCACTTCAGAACATCAACCTCTTTCACTGCCTCGCTACGCTGCTCTGCCACTGCTTCGTACTTCGACTCCAAGTTATAAAGTTTGTAAGTAAAACTTTTAACTTCATCTCTCAGCTCATTTTCTGCTTTTCGAGACTTTTTATACAACGCTTCTAGCTCATCCATCTTTGTTTCGTTATCCATCAGTTTTTCATTACGATGATCTCTTTCTTTCTCTAAGCCTGCGACTTCACCTTCTAACCTAGTGACGTCTGCCTTGTAGGCCTTTACCTCGTCATCAAGAGTTTCGGTATTCCGTTGAATCTCTTCAAAACTTGTTTTGCTCTCTGTAACCTCAGATTGAATACCCGATAGCTCCATCTCGAAGACGATATTACTAGCTCTCAATTCTTCTATAGACGTTTCTTTCGCCTTAAGATCTTTCGTCAACACTTCAATGTTTTTCTGTTGTTCTTTTATAAGCTTCTGTGCTCTTGAGTTGTCCTCAGTTTCCTTCACCAGTTTTACTATTGCATTTTCAAGTTCACTCTTAAGCTTGGCTCGATCTCTCTTTAAAGCTTTTAACTCTCCCTCGGTGCTTTCCAACTTGTATGCGGTACTAGATGCCTCCTCCTCAACTCTTCTGTTAGCCTCTTCCAGTTCTTGAAGTTTCTGTTCTAAGTCTTTAAGTCTTGTTTCGAAGTCAAATATCATTTCGTCTTGTTCCTTTTTCTCGCTCTTCAATGTTTCGCAAGACACCTGCAACGTCATTTCTTCTCGTTTTGCGGTTTCTAGTTCTTTCTCAAGGTCATTTATCCTCTGATATAGTTCTTCTGTCAGCTGAGTTTTCTTACCAATGGCCTTCTTGAGAGATTCAGTGATTCCTTTCTGTTCTCGAAGCTGTCTTTCTGACTTCATACTTTCCTCTCTTAGTTTGACGATTTTGTCCTTAGCCTCATCAAGCTGGTCCTTTATTTGTCTTTTTTGCCTTGTCAATGTGTCCACTGTTGACTCTAGTTTGGTTACGTGACTTCGAACCATGATAACTTGCTCTTCGAGAGAGTCTGTGTGGTCGCGCAACGTGCTAAAGTCTTCATCCAAACGTTCAACCCTCTGCTCGAGATCCAACACGTGCTGCTTCCGTTCGACTTGCTCACTTGTTGTTCTTTCTTGCTGAAAGGTCAGCGTGATATTTTTCTCTTCAACTGTTGTAAGGTTAGACCGCGTTTCCTCTAGCTCACCAAGAGCTGTCTGGTAATCGGCTTCCAGACCTGCTGTCTTCTTTCTTGCCGCTGTAAGTTCAGTCTCAAGCTTAGAAGCACTGTCTTTACAAGATTGTAGCTCTTTGTTTGCGTTCTCGAGCCTTTCTTCCATCCTCTTGGCGCTTGTTTCTAGGGTAATAAGCTTTTTGCGTGTAATCTGAAGTTCTGACTCAAGCTGCTCTTTCTTCCGCTGGGCGGCTTCGCTCACCGGCCTCAGCTTTATCAGCTCCTCGGTTGTATCCCTTAACCTTTCTTGAAGCTTCTTTTTCTCAATCTCTAGATCGTGATAGTTCTCCTTCAAGGCATCTAGCTCGGAGATTAGGTAATCATTCTCAGAGCTCAACGCGGCAATCTTAGTCTTGCTTTCTTCGACGATACCTTCTCTCTCCATCAGGTTTCCGCTGTAATCTAGGCATGCCTTCTGGTACTCCTGAGCCTGAGCTTTAACAACTCTTAACTCGTCTACGAATTTCCTATTCGAGTCCTCAGAATCTCCAGCCTTGCTTTCAAAGAGAGTCTTTTCTTTCTTCACCTGATCAAGGAGAACCTTTAGCTTCGCTACTTTCTGGTCAAGTAAGGTCACCTCTCTTTGCGCATCTAGCTTTTCATGCTCGCAAACTTGGTAGTTACTTTGTAGCTCGGAGATACGTCTATAGAATGACTGAACCTCTTCCTCGAGTCTTCCCTTTTCATCCTGACTAATGCTAAGGGCCGCTTCAAGATCCTGTATCTTCTGCTGGATTTGTAGAAATTCCTCTTGAAGGTCACGCCTCTCCATTTCCATGATCTCATTCTGTGTCTGCTGCTTATACAGCTCATCAGTAACTTCAGATAAACTTGCTTCTAAAGTGGCACATTTATTTTTTAACTCCGTTAACGTGCTGTCCTTGGTGTCCGTATTCTTCTTGGCGCTCTCCAGGCTACGCTGGTAATCCGATAGCTCTCTTTGCATGGCAAGCAACTCGTCTTTGGTCTTTAGAAACTTTGCCTTTGTGTCATCAAGTTGTTCTTTGTAATTCGTTCTCTGTCTTTTTGTGTTACAGAGTTGCTCCTCGAGCTTTGTCACCCGGCTCTTCGTTGTGTCCAACTCTCTCTCCAGGTCATCGTATTCTTCCTCGCCCTTCTGAAGACTAAACTTCAACTCTGCTATTTTTTTCTCAGCATGTTGCAGCTGTTGCTTTAAGTCGTCTTTCTCCCTCTCGCTGAATTCATAAATTGATTCCAGTTCTGTCATGCTACGTTGAGTATCTTCTAGTTGATTCTCCAAGTCTTCAAGATTACCCGCGCTATGTCCATAAGTTGCTTCGTGTTCAGCGACATTACTTCTAAGACTGAATACCTCCCCTTCAAGGTCGTTAATGGTTCTTCGAGCGTTGTTAAGATGAGACTCCAGATCTTTAATCCTTTCTTGGGCCTTACCGTATGAAGCCTCCACAACATTTAGCTTGCTCGTTACTCCTTGCAAGTTGCGTTGAATGTCTTCCTTCTCGCGCTTAATTTGCTGGAGATTGTAATCAAGCTCAGAAACTCTGTCCTCTGCAGTTCTGAGTTCATCTTCAATAGTGTCTTTCCGCTGCAGCAGAGCTTCTCCTTTAAGCTGCGAAGCCGCAAGTTCGTTATTTAACTGCTCCAACTTTAGTTCTAAAGAATGCTTTTCCGATTCAAACTTTTCAATCTGATGGGTCTTGGCCATGAGCTCTTTGCGGTAGGAATCACATCGCTTTTGATGGTCTATGAATTCCTTCTGCAAATTAGTGTAGTCATCTTTGTCTTTCCTGAGTTCCTCCTTAACGTCCTCTAGCTGCTCCCTTAGAGAGTCCCTCTGCTTCATAATGTTTTGTGCCTGAGCCTCAAACTTTGCAACCTTCAGCCTACTTGCTTGAACCTCATTTTCGTACTTCTTTTCATTCTGATTAAAGTCCCCTTCAACAGCAGCGAGATTTCTTTGTACGCTCTGTAACTCTCTTAGAACGTTCTCTTGGTCTTGTTGCAGGATCATGTATGCATTTTCCCATTCACTTACTTTTTCTCTACCCGATCTAAGTTCTTGTGCTAAATCTGTTTTCTCCTCTTCATATGCTGTAACAGCTGAACAAGTGGTGCTTAATTCTTGTTTTAAAGATTCTAGCTCCCTTTCCACAAACACCTTTTCATTTTGAAGTTTTCCAATGAGGGTTTCTTTTATCTGGATTTCTTTTAGACGTGCGTCAGAGCCCGTTTGCTGATCGTCTAGGAGCTCCCTCATTTTTCGGATTTCATCTTGAGACCTTTTCAAAGTCTCCCGCGTCTCTTCAAGTTGCTGCTGAAGTTGTGTCTTTTGTCTTTGGAGGTTATCAATCTGGTACTCGAGTTTCGAAATCTTCTGTCTATCTGCTTCCTTAGCTGCCTGACACTCACCTTTGGTAATTCTGTACATATTCTCCAGCTCAAACAGCTTTTTCCTTGCGTCAGTGATTTCCTCAGATAGCTCCTCTTTAATTCCCTCAGAAAACTCAGAAGCGTTTTCTACTTTGGTTTGGTTTTCTCGGTACTCTTGTACTTCTTGCTCTAATCTTGACATGTAGTCCTTCTGACCTGAAAAATCTCGCAGAAGCTTACGATTCTGTTCCTGCAGTCTTTCGTACGCTCTCTCTAACTCAGCGTTCTTAGTTTGCAAAGAGAGCAAATCTTTTTGTTGCTGCATGTTCTTCTGCCTCCATGAATCTCGATCGTTGTCAAGGTCACGGATCTTTTGCCTCAGCTCTGACAGTTCGACCTTAACAATTTCTAACTCATGATCTTTGAATTCCTCTCTTGGGCTCAGATTGGCAGAATCTTTATTTGCTGTGTCCAGCTCTCTCTTAAGTACAGCGTTTTCTCGTTTCAGCTGTTCCAACATGTTGGCCTTTGCACTGATATCTTCAGTGAGGCGATCAATTTGCCTACACTTATCCTCTAAATCCCGTTCGATGTTTCTGTAGTCCAGTTTGTACACTTGCTGCTCTTTCACTTGGCTGGACAGCGCCTCTTCTCGGCGTTCTGCTGCCTTTAGTTGCGATTCGAGATCACTCATTCGAGTTCTTAGGACTGTAACATCACCTTTTGAAACCCGTTTATCTTGCAATTCAGTGTTGTAGCTTGATTCAATTCTTGACATATTACGCTGGGCATCTAACATCTCCTGTTGAAGCCTCTCTTTATCTTGTTGTATCTTCTCACACATGACTTTCCACTGAGAATTTGTTTCTTTCATTACCGTCAACTCTTTTTGGAGCTTTTCCCTCTCACTTCGTAATCGTGTTGCCGCTTCTTCAGCTTCTGATAGCCGCTGCTTGGTACTTGTTAAATCATAGATAACTTTCTCTTTCTCCCGTTGGCACGACCTCAGATCACCTCCGATCGTCTCAAAGTCGTGCTTCAACCTCTGTAGCTCGGCCTCCAGACTGACTTTCTCATTTCGTAGTTCATGGACTGCTTGATCCTTGCGACTAAACTCTACGTTGAGGGATTCATACTTGTGTTGATAATCTTGCCAGTGGTTTTCCATTCGTTTATTATCTTTAGCAGCCTTCATTTGTCTGCTGTTTGACTCATCGAGTCTTCTAGAGAGCTCCGTTTTCTCCTTGGAGATCCTTTGTAGTTGCTGCTCTGTCTTGGCTAACTTGTTTTCAACGCTCCTAAGGTCTCGTTGTGCCTCTCCTTTCTCGTGTTTATACTTTTCCAATCTTGCTTCAAGCTCACTTATCCTCTTGTGTGATGCAAGGACCTCTTGCTGCATTTGGACGCGTTGCTGTTGACAGCTTTCGTACGCGCTCTTTAGCTGAGCGATCTTCATGTTCGCTGGCAGTATTTCTTGCTGGAGTTGCAGTTTCTCTTGCTGGCATCTTTCATTAGCGGCTTCCAATTTTGATATTGTCTTCCTTACGACAAGTAGCTCGTTTTCTAGTTCTATTTTTTTGTGCTGGCTTGATTCCTCAGTAGTCTCGAGCTTGGTGTATCTCTGATGAAAGGAGTTGACTTCGCTCTGTAATGAATCTTTCTTATGCGCGCAGTCTTCATAGGCCGCTCGTAATTCAGAAATCTTGCGTTCAGAATAATCCAGCTGTCGACTCATATCGTCCCGTTGTCTATCGAAATCAGCGTATGATCCCTGCACTCCGCTCAACTCGGTCTTCAAGCCCTCTAGATCATTTTCGGTCGCCACCAGGCTCTCTCTAAGCTGAGCAATGAAATTATCCTTGGTCCCAATCTCCTTTGTATGAGATTCTGCGGTAAAGTACTGCTCGCGAAGCTGTACCTTTAGTTTAGAGAGCTCTTCTTTTTCCATGGAGCTGTAAGACCCAATCTCTTCGAGCTTATCTTTCATCAACACTCTCTGGCGTCGCTCATTTTCTAAATCGGCTTCCAGCTTGGAAATCGTATTTCTTGACGACGATAACTCGTTTTCAAAATGCCTTCTCTCTTGTAGACAGCGCTCGTTCTCGCCCTGGAATACGGCCAGGTCACGCTTAAGTGATTCAACCTCATTTTCAAGAGACGCTTTTGCGGTCTTCAGTCTTTGGATCAAAGTTTCCTTGGCAGCCATGTCGGTTTTGTGGAGCTCCTGATGTTTTTGATGTTCTAACAGCTGCTTTTGCATCATCTTAAATTCTTGAATCAGTTGCTCCCTCTCGACTTGAAGTTGATATTTTTGTGATAGTACGGCCTTCCTGAGACGCTCCTCGACTTCTGACATTTTGCTCCCTAGCTCTAGTATCATACTTTCGTCGACTTTAACTGTTTCCGTCGTACTTCTTGCATAACTGATATAAGATCTGTGAGTGTCGCGTCCATCGCTTTTCTCCCTGCAGCCACTGCTATCCATTGCGATACTTATATCCAAGTTTCTAATCATCTCCTCGTAGTGTGAAGCTTGTTGGATCAGCTCTTGTAGGCTTTCTCTTTCCTTTCTCACACCCTCCATTCTGGTAGCGAGCCCGTCTCTTGATCTGGGCGAATCCGACGGGCTTGATGATCTAAAATCCGCAACTGCAACTTGTGAGAGCTGTACTTGTTGCTCCAGCCACGATTTATCCACACTCATCGCAGAAAGCTCAGCCTCGACAGACTTGAGCTTGTCTAGCGTGCTCAGCTTATCCTTCTGTACCTGCTCGAGTGAATCATGCAAAGTGTTGATTTCTTTATGAAGCCTGCTTACTGTAGCGTCTTTTGCTTCGATGGTCCCTCTTGCGCGTGCGTAGTTCTGATGCAGCTGTTCAACCGCCTGGTGTGAATTCGTGAGTTCCTGTCTGAACTGTTTAATGGTAATCTCATTCCGCTGAACGACTCCCTGCAGCTCTAGAACTTCCTGCTCTCTTTTAAAGCCTTCTCTGTCCTCTGACGTCTCCTTCAGCTCTTTGACAGAGCGCATTTCTTCTCTAAGTTGTTTAATAATGGACTCTTGACTTTCAACAGCAGCCTTAAACTCCATGTTTTCAAGTTTAAGATATGAGGAGCTCAGGCTTTCTCTTCGCTTGTTGTCATCCATATTTGATGTCAATTCGCGAGGTCTCTAAACCTCTTAACGCTTTCCTTCCTGAAATAAACCAAATTGAGGAACAAAATATTCATATTTTTATTCTCTAAGAAGAAAATAAAAAGGTTCTTCATGAAAGTAATTAACAACTAAGTATTTTAAGTCCTAAATGCTAACACTGACTATTGAATTATATAGCAGGGTATTGTATTATATTGTATTGTATTGTATTAAGTATGTGGTTTAGCCACCAGTATTTTTAAAGTGTCAAACTTATCAGAATTTACTTGATAGTTTATATTTGGCAAAGTTCTAGTGGTCAGAATTATTCCACATATAAATGCTGCTTTGTTGACAAGCGTTTTTTTATTTTTTATTTCTCTCTGTGGCCTGCCAAATTGGATGGTTTTGATTTCATGAAGATAACAACAATATACCTACTTGCTTCTACAGACAACTTTCTGTCTTCTAATGTTGTTTTGTTCAAATTTTGCACACTGCATTAAACTTAAACGCTTTTGATGGAAAACGCCGGTGCCCGCGCTAATGAAAATTTGGCATAGTTTTAAGAACCTTGATTGTCTTGAAGCAGGGCTCGACTATTTTTTAATCAATGCTCAAAAAAAACTACGGTATTCATTGGCTCTTCTATTCTAATAATTACATAAAAAGCTAAACAAAAAGAATCGCAAAAAATGTATATCACATATTTGGAAACACAATGTACAATTTTAAATTATTTAGAATTTAACATTTTTGGACGATTTTCATTAATATTACAGAGATTCTCTGACGACAATCGACTGATGGTATCATTTGCCTTCGAGTAGCGCAAAAACAAAATTTCAAAGGCTTTTGAAAGTATATCTCAAAAATAGAAACTGGTCGGCATCTTGGCGTTTATCCTCTTGGCGAAAAATGCATTTTTGCGGGTTGTTTTCAGCCGAATAAGGAAATTAAACATTGTTGAGGACACATTTGTGAATGTCAGTGTTGCTCAAAATGTTTCTCTCATTTACTCGCAAGCGAAACATTTGTAACGGAAATAAATTGTTTTGGAAATGTTTCAGAAGCTTTATTTTTGCTTCTCGGAAGCAAATACCGGCAAATAAGGAAACAATTTAGGAAACATTGAAGTTCACAAACATGTCCACAACAATATTTGCTCGTTTTCCCGGCCTAAATAACTGTATAAAGAATACACAGCGACTACCAGTTTGTAAGAAAGGTAAATAGGGTAACGTGTATTAATACCGTTTAGTATATATATGAGTTATTTTCACATTTTGATACTTTGTTTACAACTGGAAAATTATCTCTAAAAATGCTTATATTCAATGGGATTAGAGCAAAATTGTATGCGAGTCTACTAAAATAACCGATAGAAGTTTAAAATAACTGATTTCTGCGTATCGTGCCAAGATAGCTAAACCGGCATTAGTTTGTCAAAGTCCTGAATAACAGATTTGATGAAACCATTAATCACTTCATTATGAAATACCGGCGTACTTTTTGTTAGAGAGAATCGCAAAATATAATTATGTTTGCATACTCAAATTATTGGAGAGAATCGTACAATATATTTATGTTTGCATACTCAAATTATTGGAGAGAATCGTAAAATTATTGGAGAGAATCGTAGAATTATTAATTTATAAGTAACCTATTCTTGAAGGTTTAAAGTATTATCTTTTTAGGGGATTTTGACCCGAAGTGTTCATTATTTTCGAACCTAGAATTTTCATCTGTAGGAAAACTTACAAGGAGATAGGATTACCCTAGCACTAGGGTTACATTTCCTCTTATTTTTAGCGATGTGTTTACAAGCAGGCGGGACAACTCAACTCGGCTGCCCGGGTTACCCTAGTGCTAGGGTTACCCTGTCTGAGAGCTAAGGTGACCCTAGCACTAGGGCTATGTTTTGCCCTTGTAAACGGTTTGCTAGGGTAACCCGCCTATCCGGGTCAAATTTCACATTGCAAGTTTCTGAAGTTCTCTAGCAATTAATAGGTAACATAACAACGTTCTAGGATACTAGACAGCTGCAATAAAGGGCACCACAGAAAGAAGAATCGACGTTAATCCACCAAAACCCGCCAGAACACTACTCGTGTCCGCCATGTTGTTTTCTATGATTGAATGATTTTTGCGACCGCGAGCCTAGCGGTTCATAGGCTACCAAAGAATCAGTAAAAAACAACTCATAGAGAACTACTAATTTCATTTTTTTTATATCCATCTTCCCATGTTATACTGTCTATAAAAATATATTTCGGATACCAGACTCGATTAGTTTTTTTCTTCTAAGCTACTTCTGGTATCCCAATACTCTAACTATCGGGCAATTATATTTATTACACTCCATGTAACTACAAGACAGGGTATGAATAAAGACTTGTTGTAAAATCAAAATTACTTCCACAGATCTGTTTGAACTGGATAAAAATTAGTATGACATTTAATAAGAAACGGCTTTTCAAATGAATAATATATTTGAATGAGACTTCAACTTGCTTGCCGGTTGAGTTGGCCCGGGCAGTAGAGTAATCCTACCTGAATCATTTTGCTTGTAAACCCGGGCTATCTTTTACCCTAGTGCTAGGGTAACCCTATCTCCTTGTAAACGGGCAGGATCACAATGAAGTTTGAATGATCAGTATTGGACAGAACATTAATTTTACTGCCGATCGAGCACAGCATTCCGGTAAGAAATTTCTGGAAAAATCCTTTGTGCTTAAGTTAATTCTGACACCTTCTTCAGTGAACTTAGAAAAAGTGCGAAAGTTGTGGCTTTAACATTATACCTGTTGCTGTTTGTTTCTCATCCTGGCGATTTAAGTTCAATTTAATATAAACATATGTCAAGTGTTTTCACCCTTGTTTGTGATTGTCCAACGTTCACGATCACTTCATAATTGCATTACTTCGGAGTTCGTAAATAAAACGGAGAGTCGTAGATCTATACTATATTCCACACGTACACTTTCACAAAATATAAATGATATTCAAAATTCGTGCAAAGCAATTAAGTTAAAAAATAAAAGTATCGACTCTGAAGAATTTAAAGTTTATGGCTTACTTGATGCATTTACAATTACAGTTTAGAAATCATGTAGCTTTGACCCTAATACGTGAACGTCCGACTAAGAACAAACTTGCAAATGACGAAAACAACTAGAAAGTGTCAAAGAACTTACCACTTCGAAAGACTTGAGTTTACGACAAGCGCAAATCAGCGCTTCTAGTTTAAGAACCGCGATTTGCAGATATGGCGCAACCCAAACCTTCTAGCAAACCGGTCTCCAGTTGTGCTGAGATTTTGTTTATATTAGGCTGAAATAAAGCGTCTCTTGCGGTCTAAGATTAATATATAACGCTGGCAGAAAATTCGCTCTTAAACCCCATGATGGTTTTGTTAACCAATCAGGATTGAGGAAAATACAAACGAGTCCCTTCACCTGCTGCCGAATGGTTTCCCTTTGTATCAATATTCTAGATTTTTCGAATATTTCAAGTAATTCGACGATAAAGCTAAAACTGTTCCTTTTGCTTCAAAAATTGAATACATTCATAAGCTTGAAAACCTATTTCAACGCCAGTATAGAAAGCTACAAATTCATTCCCAGCATTTGTTGATATTTTTTTAATGAGTTATTTTGAAAATTCTGTAATTTTGATGACCACAAAAGCCTAATGACTGCTTCTGGTTTTCCTACCATCTGTAACTACGTCTACGTGTTAAACCTTAGGTGGAAGCAACCGCGATATTTTGACGCACGCGAAGTGTACCAGGTATTTCTGGTAGTTTGGCAAAGTGACAGGAAGTTTTAGATTTTCTGTGACCGTTTATCGAGAGGATAGCTATGATTTCATGATTTCACTAGCCAGTAATAGGACATTATTATTGCAAGATAACAGCAGGATTCTGTAAAATACCGCAATATATATATATATCGTAAAATTAATCATATAACCGGATTCGAATACCACGCGATTTGGAAACATTAAATATCGCCTTTACATACTTATCGGCTATGTAATGAAAATACTGTTCAAGATATTATTTGATTTTGTGATTGAAAAGTGCTTAAAGGAAGTACATCGCCCTGAAATATATACAAACGATTTAAATCCAATAATTACAGTTTGTTTTTAGTATTAGTTTTGTATCGTATTTAATGACAATAACTTTCACTTTGTAAGACCTTGTAAGAGATAAGAGGCAAACACAGACATAAAAGGCATGGAGAAAGTACAATAAAGGGAAAAAAGAATTTGGAAAGAAAAGAGATGGACATTAAATAGATGAAAACATACGTAATTCGAAAACACAAATAAAGTTTTTTTTCTTCATAAAAGAGCTGAATTCGGAACATGATATTCACAATATTCTACCGGTGTTAAATTAATTGGACTTTGAAGAGGTCATAGATTTCAAAAAACAGCTTCTTTTGAAACGGAAATAACACCTGGTAGTCCGGCAAAGACAAGCAGCAATGACTGTTAAATTGAACGTTTAAGTTTGTGTCAAAATACCCTGTTACAGCGTCTTCCCTATATTTAACATGTCTAGAAATGCCGTTAGCCGGTGAAGCAGTAATTTCGCCCCATCCTCCCGTGAATTCGCCCCCGGGGGACGAAATCGCTAGTGAATTCGCCCACCCCATCTCCCCCACCTCCCCCCACCTCCCCCCACACCCCCCCCCCCCCCCCCCTCCCTCCATTCCTCGCCCCCTCTAGCGATTTCGCCCCCTCCAACCTTTAAAAAGGTTACGAATATACATGTTTCCTTCTTATTAATTATTACTTTAATGTATTGGACGGTGTACGATTTTGAATGAGTTGAAGAGATTGATTAAAAAAACACTTTTTATTCAGTGCGTTTACATGTACCGCTTCTATGAGGTAGGGTGATTTCAATAAGAATTACGAATACAACTCACTAGCGATTTCGCTGTGATACCGGGTCTAGATCTACGAACGTTGACAAGTGGTTTATGTTTAGTCCTTTCGAATTGCCTAGCGCAAAGATACACACAGTACTAACAATTCTGAAGAAATACTCGTTACTACTCGGCAGCCACGAATCTAAATCTGCAGGCCGTTATTATATTTTTTTTGTTTCACGCAGCAAAATTTCTGCGCATGCGTTAAATTATGCATTAACTCGTGGCGCTATTAAATAGATTTCGCTATCGGACGCTATTCTTGTTTGGAGGTACGTTTCGTAGGTTTTATGCCACATTTCATTTTACTCTCTACCAGCGCATACACCGTGATCTGTAGGCCAACACTAAAATAATTTTGACCGTATTTTTGGCTGGTTTACCGATCTCGTATCGAGACCGGTGTACGTTATACTATACAGGTATTCTGAATAGCTGATTTATAGCGAAATATAGCGATTTACTAGCAAATATATATATATATTGTGGTTGAGCAAGTTGAAATCCGAGAGCTACTTTTGAGTGAGAAAAGATCAGTCTTCACCAACGCCAATAATACTCGTATGTGAGAGTGGCACTCAATATTTTGTCTCCTTAAAAGTGTAGTGTTGTTTTCGCAATGAGATTGAAATTTAATAAATACATACATGTATATCATATAAGGCTCACTGGAAACGTCTTTTCGCCTAGCGGAGACTAGAGAAGTGTTTGAGCTATTTTAGTTAAGGTCGACCGACTGTCAAATAAAACCCTACACAATACAGCAAAAATATTCAAAATTAAATTTAGGAAAATGCACTTGAAATGATCTTTTCTGCCTAAAAAGATTTTCTGGGCAAAATTCGCAAACAACGTGACTAACCAGTGTGGCTAAATCATTATCTATTGAACAATTAGTCTATGAGCTCGAAGTTTCTATTATACAAATAGTGTGTGTCTGTCGAGGAACTATCGGGTCACGTGATCGCTCTCAGTTTCTATGGCTAGTCAACTATCAGCCGTTATAGTTCACCACAAAAGTTGGCGCGCGCTCATTGGCTAAAAGCAATCACGTGATCAGGCGTTATAGTTCACCACAAAAGTTTGGCGCGCGCTCATTGGCCAAGAAAGATCACGTGACGTGATAGTTGTCGTCCGCGGATGAAAACTATCAGGCGATAGTGCCCGCTGAGAGCGGAAGACGATTTTGTGATGAACAATAACGACAAATAGACTGTGTTTGTCTCGGAACTATCGGCTGATAGTTTCCCTTGGTAATTTGATGTTCTTAAAACTAGCTTATATTTGTTTTAAAGGGAACCTCGGCTGAAAAACAATGTTTGCTCTCAAGTGTTTGTTATGGATGCCTAAGTCTGTTTCTGTGTTTGTCTCTAGTAAATTGTACACTAGATGTCATTTATGCACCGATTTTCCTCTCGACAAAACTCATTTGAATTTCCTGTGCGCCGCCATCTTGGATATCAGACGTCACAGTGTTACCCCTATTGTCGCATAACAAAAGAGCAACAGACTTAGGCACCCATAACAAACACTTGAGAGCAAACATTGTTTTTCAGCCGAGGTTCCCTTTAAGAACATCAAATTTCCGCAGGCAACTATCAGCCGATAGTTCTTCGACGGACACAGTCTATTTGTATAATAGTGCCCGCTGAGAGCGGAAGACAATTTTGTGATGAACAATAATTGTATAATAGAAACTGAGAGCGAGTAGTCTAATTGTTTTAGTAGAAACCAACTAGTAGTTCAATCTTAAACTGAAGCAAGAAGATTTGTTTACATTTTGACTACTTGGCAGCCATTGTTTTGCTTTTGAAAACCGGCTTTTTCGCTACTCATTATCTATCACAGAATAGATAGTGAGTAGCTTAGCCAATCATATTGCAGGATTCGTAATAGAACACTATTGGTTTCTACTAATATATCTTAATAATATAATAATAATAATGCCATATGTATTTATATAGCGCATTTTCCATGTGTCCAAATGCGCTTTAGAGGCCACATATGTACATAGTACAGAAAAGATTAAAATCGCAGAGCACGTCGTGGAACATCAGGTATTAATAATTCGCTTACATAAACAGGTCATAATGTATTGTATAATCAGACCAGATTGGAACCAAGTGTAAGCTTTATCTGCATATCCTCATTAAAGTGTTATTATTATTATTATCATTACAACTTTTTGGAGTCGTAGTTAAAGTAGTAATTCATAGAATTTAACTGCTCTTGGCCGCTAGCCGACTGGGCACTAATCAAGCATGTGCTTCTCAGTGCTGCTGAATAAAATGTCAACAGACAGACTAAGTGAACTACTGAGCAATGTCTGAATCTGAATTTCTAACGGGACCTGAAACAACCATAGGGGCTGATCATAGTCAGGATCCGGCTGATCCGGCAACGATCGAATTGGAATTTAGCGTGTTCGTTTTTGTAGAGGGAGGAAAACCGGAGAACCTGGAGTAAAACCCTCGGAGCAAGCCATAGGGTGAGATACCAACAAACTCAACTCACATGTGGCGCCGCGAACGGGAATCGAACCCGGGCCACAGAGGTGAGAGGCGAAGCGCTTAACCACTGCGCCACCCCGGCAGTTATGCATAATTATGTGAGCCAAATAAAATTACTAAAGACAAACCCAACCCACTAATCAAGCATGTGGATGTTCGCTTTGGTTATCACGTTCGCGCACAGATGGTTATGGATTCGACGCCTATAAAAAAAAAATGTTCTCTTCTTGTTTACCTGTGGACCCTAGCCCTAGGTACGTACGTTTTATGGTTCGGATTCGGGTTTGGTTTAGGGAACGCTAACATATGCTTAGTGCCCCGCTTAACGTCCAATGGACGTTCAGGTCGGACCCCCTCCCCACATAACGTCTATATTTTTACTCCAATCTCGCTGTCAGAACTAATTTGGTTTGAATGCCCCACACTAACGTCCATGCCTCGACCCCCTCTCCCCTAAATGTCCCCTGGCGTTAAGCAGGGCTAGGGTCGAATCCATAACCATCTGTGCGCGAACGTGATAACCAAAACGAACATCCACATGCTTGATTAGTGGGTTGGGTTTGTCTTTAGTAATTTTATTTGGCTCACATAATTATGCATAACTGCCGGGGTGGCGCAGTGGTTTTAAAGCGCTTCGCCTCTCACCTCTGTGGCCCGGGTTGGATTCCCGTTCGCGGCGCCACATGTGAGGGTACTAAGCATTTGTCGACTGTCCCTTGTCTTTAGGAACGCGTGTAATTTTACTTGTCTCACATAATTATGTATAACTGCCGGGGTGGCGCAGTGGTTAAGCGCTTCGCCTCTCACCTCTTTGGCCCAGGTTCGATTCCCGTTCGCGGCGCCATATGTGAGTTGAGTTTGTTGGTATCTCGCTCTTCAGTGCTCCGAGGGTTTTTCTCCGGGTTCTCCGGTTTTCCTCCCTCCACAAAAAGCAACACGCTATATTCCAATTCGAACGTTGGATTAGCTGAGTCCTGACTTTGATCAGCCCCTATGGTTGTTTCAGAGTCCGTTAGAAATTCAGATTCAGATCAGATTCAGACATTGCTCAGTAGTTCTAACACTTCGTTGTTGACATTTTATTCCGCAGCAAGAAGCGCTCTACTTTGAACTTAGTAAACGCAAAAACGTCCCTCTTTAATTCACGGTTTCTTCTGAATATTTTAATATTGTTATTTCTACGAGTTTAAGTTGAATATTTTTGAAAGTGAGGGAGTGTTTCTTCATGATCGGAAAGCTTGATATTAAGGTTAGTTTGAATATTGATAATACGCATAATAAATTTTAAGTAACGGCCATAGCATCCCCTGTCAAAGTAGGCTGTAAAACACCCATTGCAGAGACAACGCGATATGGTATTGAGACTGAGTTTAAAAATATTTTTCCATGCTGTTCGCTTCATTCAGATCCATTAAGCTAGAAATATTTGTAACACACGATTCTGCTACTGAATAAAACATTGGCTCTTTCACATAAAATACATAAGTCACGGTGTGGCAAAACAAACAACAACAGTGACAATTAGAAAATGATAATCTTAGTGCCATAGTTGGTAATATATAGATTGTAATACATCAGTCGTTATCTCAAACTATAATCGTGTATTCTCGGCACTAAATTATTTTCGAAATCCGGCAATATTAAAATTTGTACGCGTTTTGTAACGTCAGGATTATATCGAACTAGAATTGAATAGAATAAATCTTATAGAGTTTATTGTTTGCAGTACATTAGAAAATTTTAATCGTATGCTTTAGGGAGCTTTACCTACAATATGAAAGACAAAAACACTCCAACTTACCTCCATGTGGTACTTTGTGCTTAGCCAGACTACGTCGCTTTTGCTCACGACACACGGCAAATTTCATTTCTAGCGAGGAAAAAGATCAATCAGACTCGATCACATAGTCAAGCGAACGGAAATACGAGTTTCGTCTTGAAAATTCTAATTCCACTGTTTCCACCGTTTTAGCACAAAGGATTTCACATTCTATTACTGTGTACTCACCTACTGCGGCTAGAGTCGCCTTTTGAAGGCGAAAATTTTGAAAATGTACGACTTTAAATGGAACCGAAATTCGCTCAAAACCAAAACATGATCACGTGATTTTTGTTTCGTTGCCGGGCAACAGTGTTTAATACTTACAGAAATACCCTAATTTTGAATAAGTCACATCCGAGTATAATTCGTTTACCGCTCATATTGAAAGCTTGTTTTTAATGGATATACAATATAACAGCTTGAAGAGCTTTGACTAGAAATGGAACTATATATTAAGTATACATATAAGATCGGTTTAATTAAAAAAGTCAAATTGTTAGTAAACACTGTTTTCTGTAGTTGTTTCACCGTCGAATAAAATCTAAAGGCCAATGCAAACAAGAAAACATTGTTGCGAAAATATTTGTGAATTTCAGTGTTGCTTCTGTGAGCAAATTGGAAACATTTGCTTCCGTAACATATATTTTGCGCGCGGACAAACGAGGAAGCATTCACCATACCGACTTGTGCTTTTACCCACAATCCTATGAACATGAAAAACTTTAAATCCTTTATAAAATCGCGGTAGAGGGGTTTTAAATCCTAGAAACAAGCCAGTACGAGTGCTGTTGCCAATACACTGTCAATATATACTGCCAATATACTGAAAAAAACCCAGAGGATTTCTACATGTATTTTACTGTGTTAGGTTCGCAAGAGATTGTGATCAAATGTTTTTCGGTACGGTGTATTTACAAGTGTTTCCGGTACTATGCTTTCTCTTTTGCATCATCCTTAAAGTGCTATGAAGTGAAAAAATCGACCCCAAAGTCAAAGTCAGGCATAATTGTCAAAATCGTGCGACAATTTGTATGCCGTTAAATATATGCTAATTACATGCGTGACGTCATTTGGCTTGGCATTTATATTCATCAAAGTAAAAATATGGCCCCCGGCAAGGCTTCTTTGAAAACAAATATGACAGATGGCAAGGCCTCTCAAGTAAGACATATTTAGAATGAGAATTAGACAAAAAACGCACACTATTTTGTATTATTTACGGAGACGAATACAGATGTGCAAACCACTTAATAATATAGCTTGACGTCACGCATGTGATTAGCACGCTTTATCGGCATAACAATAGACCATTTTCTCAAGTATGCGCACGCAACAGGCTTGACGGGCCGGTAAAAACTTCACGTAGGCAATCACGTAGTGGTTTCCTATAACCCTCCCTTCTGTTCTATAGAATAAACATGCAAACGACTAGGCTATTCACAAAACGATCACGTAAATGGAATCGGAAGATATGATCACCTGACAGCTGATCAATCCTCAAACAAGTAATCCTCAGCTACGACACAAGGTACTGTAACCATTTCTTATTGGTAATTCCTCTTCGGCACTTCGTATTGTACTGGTTCCGCTCCTCGTTTCGTACTAGTTCGGCGCTTCGTATTGTATTAGTTCGGCTCTTCGTATCGTACTAGTTCGGTTCTTCGTATATCGTACTAGTTCGGCTTTTCGTATTGTATTATAAATTTCGGTGCTTCGTATTAGTTCGGCTCTTCGTATCGTACTAGTTCGGCACTTCGTATTGTACTAGTTCGGCTCATCGTATTGTACTTGTTCGGCTCTTCGTATATATCGTACTGGTTCGGTTCTTCGTATCGTACTATAGCTCGGCTCTTCCTATTGTACTAGTTTGCCAGTTCGTATCGTACTAGTTCGGTTTGGCGCTTCGTATTGCACTAGTTCGGTTCTTTGTATCGTACTAGTTCGGCTCTTCGTATCGTACTAGTTCGGTTCTACGTATCGTATACTAGTTCGGCTCTGCGTATTGTATTATTTCGGTTCTTCGTATTAGTTCGGCTCTTCGTATCGCACTAGTTCGACTCTTCGTATTGTACTAGTTCGGCACTTCGTATTGTATTAGTTCGGCTCTTCGTATCGTACTGTAGTTACAAGTTCGGTTCTTCGTATTAGTTCGGCCCTTCGTGTTGTATTAGTTCGGCTCTTCGTGTCGTACTAGTTCGGCTCTTCGTATATCGTACTAGTTCGGCATGTAACTGTAGCGAGTAAGGGCGGGAAAGAGTTGCCAGCCTGAACTAGAATTGGTAAATCCGATAAAGCACGGCTACCCATGTCTCTTGCAACCAACGTAGCTTGTAGTGTAGTGGTCAGGACAGAGGCTAGAAACCAAGAGGGGAGGGGTCGAGTCGGCCGAGTCGTAACACATTCCGTTTTTTCTATCGTCTTCTTTCAAGTTACTGGGCTTCTCTGTAGGTAAAAGTAAGTTGAGGGAAATACATTCCCCCGTCAAAGAACAACGAAAACCGAGCCGGATCGACATTTAGTTGATCAACAAATATTTCGACTGTTTAAAATAAATAAATGTTGAACCGTGACACCGCCGTTCCGACTCATGTGCAGAACTTGAAATATTTTAAGCCAATGATACACGGTTCTCAATAATAATTCATGAGATATTCATGATATCTCAGTTGGTAGAGCACTGGTTAGCTCAGTTGGTAGAGCACGGTCTAGAGTGCGGGAGGTCGGGGGTTCGAATCCCGGCCGCGTCCTTGGGCAGGGACGTTTATAAGCCGTTGGCCTTGTCTCCTTCTACTTCTAATCAGTATTTGAAGGGGACGTGAAAGAACCTGTTGTACTACTCGAAAAAGAGCAGGGGATTGTCACCCGGTACAGCAGCCTGGCCATTGCACTAACCACACTCAACATTGTAAACTGCGTGGCAGCTATTAGCGCCGTGAAGCAGTCCGAAATAATTCACTGACGGGATATGTCAGTCATATGTAAAGCGCCATGAAACTGTGGTTGATATGGCGCTATATAAATGTGGCCATTATTATTATTATTATTATTATTATTATCCAATGGAGTGACTGTATTTGGTCACATGGACGGGTCTTGAAACCCAGTCAAATACTTGTTCGAAGCTTCGTCAGGTGGATTCATCTTGACACTCATTGTTCGCGTTTCATCAGGAGATTCCAAATATTTCGATATAATTTTTTCTCAATGTTTGGAACCCCTGATAAAACACTCCAATTCGTGTTGAAATAGTATTTCCACATTTATTTCTCAACAATGGTAACATTTAATTGTTGATCAACAAATGTTGAACAGTGTATCATGGATAAATTGAGTAAGCCTGTCGTGTCTTCAACATTGCAATTTTATAACCACTATAGAAATAAGTCGTTGAAGCTTTATATCAAACAATTGTTGTCGTTCAGAGTAATATTTGGGCCTGACTAGATGCTAGTGATGCATACGCTCATCCTTTTCAATTTTTTTAATCGCACTTCCTGTAGCCTACGTTGTATCCCTCTCTCTTCTGCCGGCTCGCTACACTTCCTGAACGTGTTCTAGTATTCGACGATCTGTCCTACTTTCCAAATATGGAATATATTGACCATATATGGAATATCACAGGGAGCTCTCAGGAACGACACTTTTCTAGCCGGTCAATAAATTGTTTGATATAAAAAGTTGCGTAAGAAAGTGCCAGCACACTTTATCCATGAAATACACTAATTAACAAGTATGAACTGTATTACGTTCGATAAGGATTGTACTTGTGGATTTGAGAAAGGATTCAACGAGCTTCTGCTTCAAAGAAAGTCCTAATAAATGAAGGATTTATGACTGATTCATGCTTGCCGAAAGACTCACAAAAGAAGCCGACCACAACATTTTCGCAATGGGAGGGTATGAGCCGGAATATTCCAATAAATTGCGAATAGTAACCAACTGAAATTCAAATCTTAGAAGGATAAAGATACACATTTTTAGTTTTCAGTATATTTTTGTGCAACAGTTTGTATTTTGATCACTTTATTCGGTATCAACGTTTTGGAACAACACTCCGAGTGTAGCAATATTGCTCTACTGACTTTCCAGGGTGGCGAGAATTTATTTTTAAAAGTTAGCTGAACACTGATTGGTTTAGTTTCTTTAACATGTATTAGTAGAAACCAATAGTGTTCTATCACCAATCCTGCAATCTGATTGGCTAAGCTATTCACTGTCTATTCTGTGATAGATAGTGAGTAGCGAAGTGATAGATAGTGAGTAGCGAAGTGATAGATAGTGAGTAGCGAAGTGATAGATAGTGAGTAGCGAAGTGATAGATAGTGAGTAGCGAAGTGATAGATAGTGAGTAGCGAAGTGATAGATAGTGAGTAGCGAAGTGATAGATAGTGAGTAGCGAAGTGATAGATAGTGAGTAGCGAAGTGATAGATAGTGAGTAGCGAAGTGATAGATAGTGAGTAGCGAAGTGATAGATAGTGAGTAGCGAAGTGATAGATAGTGAGTAGGAAAAAACGGCTTTCAAAAGCAAAACAATGGCTGCGAAGTCGTCAACATGTTAAAAAATCTTGCTTCAGTTTAGGATTGAACTACTAGTTGTTTTCTACTAAAACAATTAGACTACTCGCTCTCAGTTTCTATGGCTGGGCACTCGCTTATTGGCTAAAAGCGATCACGTGACGTGATAGTTGTCGTCCGCAGATGCAAACTATCAGGCGTTATAGTTCACCACAAAATTTCGGCGCGCGCTCATTGGCCAAAAGCGATCACGTGATGTGATAGTCGCCGTCCGCGGATGCAAACTATCAGGCGATAGTGCCCGCTGAGAGCGGAAGACAATTTTGTGATGAACAATAACGACAAATAGACTGTGTTTGTCTCGGAACTATCGGCTGATAGTTTCCCTTGGAAATTTGATGTTCTTAAAACTAGCATATAAGCCCTCGAACTATATTTGTTTTAAGAACATCAAATTTCCGCGGGCAACTATCAGCCGATAGTTCCTCGACGGACACAGTCTATTTGTATAATAGTGCCCGCTGAGAGCGGAAGACAATTTTGTGATGAACAATAACGACAAATAGAGAGTGTTGGTCTCGGAACTCTTGGACATTTTATGTTCTTAAACGGGCTTATATTTGTTTTAAGAACATCAAATTTTCGCGGGCAACTATCAGCCGATACTGAGTTCCTCGACGGACACACTCTATTCGTATAATAGAAACTTCGAGATCATAGTCTAATTGTTAATTAGCCAAACGATGGAAATAAAATCGCTGCTTTCGCGCCATTTTTTTAGTTGTCGCGCGCGCGCCCACTTTGATTCAACTGCTTCCGGTTACTAAAAGTAGATGATTTTATTCGACATTATTATCGCACGCCACAAAATACGAGATTCCCTCTCTAAACTTATGCTCTCTTTGCCTTATGCATCATGATGTTTAGCCTCCTCCGCAGGCACCTCTTAATTAGGATAAACGAAAAAATCGAGAAAGAAGATGTGAAACCGGGCTTCCTGTGGTAAGAGAGGTCCGAGCATGGGTCTGAGGACGAAACAAATATAAGAGTTGCCTGCGAAGGTAGCCTGCTATGCAGACGTATTTATTCACTCTCATAAATTCGAAGAAAAACGTTACGTCTACGGCTTATCCGAGCGCTTAATTAGTTTCCAATATGCAAGCACGACGTCAGCACGTTTGTTTTATTTTACTGCCCAATCAAAGCCATTGTTAGAATTTTAGTGAATTATTGGCGCGCCAGTGAACACACTCCTATGATTGGTCAATGGCAAATGTATTGTCTAAATCCTTTTAAATGTAACATTACGTCACTTTCCAGGATATGGAAGGTAAAATCTGATTGGTCCATAACACAATGAGGTGTGCATATTGGAAACTAACAAGAGCCCATCACTTAAGAGAACTGATCTCCGTACCCTATGATAGTCTGCGCCAATCTATTTTTGGCTCAGTGGACGTCACGATGCTATTTTAAGATTCGGTTCCAGCTCCTCACGGATTTTCATCGCTCCATCTCATGAATTCAACCTTGCCAAAGAAAGAGGGGCGATGGATGCGAAGCGTCAAAACTCTGAATTATGGCTATGAATTATGTGTTGCTCCATAAACTTACTACCCGGACTGGTATGGGACGGATCTGACCTGATCTGACTTGAAGACTCGAGAAAATGAACTTTGAATTTAATTAATATAAGCTACGGAGTGTAATTTGAAAACCCGTTAAAAATATTGCCGTTTGGATTTGACTGGGAAACTATAGGCTGTATTAAGCCAGACCCGTAAGAAATTCGGATGTGACCTGGACGCCGTGAAAAGAAACTAGAGTGACCTGAATTTCGTGAAACTATCAAAGCAAGCCGTATGCCATTAAGTTTGTAGCCGGATCGGCGAGCATGGAAAGTCTTCCAAAATTTGAATAAATTAACAATCCCGTATCGTTGTTATTGAACCTTCGCTTACCTTATAAATACTCGTTCCCTGTAGTTCATATTCATGTATAGCTAGATAACATACCTAGGGAACTGATCGGATTATTTGCTCTTTCATCAGGCTAATAATTGTAGAAACGTTCAGTTTATAGCAAGCTGCACGCATCGACTTTTGACCACAATTTTGCGAAATTATAAATCCAGTTAATCTGGTTCAAGTCTTACCTGAACGATCGGAGTCAAAAGAGTTTTGTTAATGGGTGTTTTTCGGAAAACCGCTCATTAACTTGCGGTATTCCCCAAGGAACAATCCTTGGACCGCTATTATTCTTACTGTATATAAACGACCTACCAAAATGTCTAAACTATTCGCAGCCTCGAATGTATGCAGATGATACTCATTTGACTTACACAAGTAATGATGTCTCTGTCATAGAGCTAAATCTCAATCAGGACCTTGCTAATATCAATGAGTGACTTATTGTGAACAAATTAACACTTAATAATTCAAAGACAGAATTTATGTTGATCGGGTCGAGACAAAGGCTTAATACCTTTGACGATGTCCCATCATTAGCTATCAATGGGACTCCTACAAAACAAGTACCCGTTTCAAAATCTTTGGGTGTCCATATCGACGAAAATCTGTCTTGGTCCGTTCACATTGAAACAATGTCCAAGAAAATCGCCTCCGGCATTGGAGCCCTGAATTTGTACCTCGCAAAACGCTGCAATTTATATTTAACTCTTTAGTTCAACCACATTTTGATTATTGCAGTGTTGTGTGGGGGAATTGTCAATAAAACCTTATCTGCCAAACTTCAGAAATTACAAAATCGCGCATCCAGAGTATTAACCTTTTCAAATTATGACGCTAATGCCGATTGTCTTTTCGAGGAACTTGGCTGGCAAAAACTTGAAACACAACGCCATATCCACAAAGCTGTCATGGTTTATAAATCTATTAACGGACTTGTCCCTGATTATCTACGTACCAAATTTGTCGACCGAAGCAGCGTTTCAAATTATTCTTTAAGAGACACCGAGGGCAAACTTGCTGATCCTTTCCCGCGCACTAATTTTTTGAAAAACAATAGCCTCCCTGTAGAATTGCGGCAAGCTAGAACTCTAAGCAATTTTCGCTCTGCCTGCAGCAGTTACTTTTCTGACATCAATTAGATTATTAAGTAGAAGCACGGCACTCATGTAAAGCAGGTCCTTTTGTTGATGTTCGTAGTCATTTAGAGTTAATTATAAATTAGAATTAAAGTTGAATATTTGTAGTTTAATAGTTCTTACAATATTTTAATCGCTTATAGTCTGTATATAAGCTTATAGTCTAACTATTAGTAGTATTTTTATTGAAGTTATCTTACGTTATTTTCATATGTAAAAATCCTGATGAGTTTACCGTGGGTAAATAAAGTTAAAAAAAAAAAAATTAAAACACTGACTGACTGAATTTGGAATTATGGTAAACAGACGTTTACAATTCGCTAAAGAAATTAAAAATAGAACCTATAATATTGTAAATAATCGGACATGCTTTTGCAACAACGTAATCAATATGAATCTGTAGAGTAACTGTCGTGTAAGTAGAAAATTGTGAATGCTTTGATTACTGAGTAAAATTCTGCTCTCGCCGCCCGCCGGACCATTCGGACACGTGACACCCACAACCAATCGTATAGAGTGGTAAAAATAGTCCAACTAATTTATACAAGCTAAAAATAAATCGGCGCAGACTATCATGGGGAGAGAGGCTAGTATTGGGGATCGGTTCTCTTAGGTGATGGTCTCTTGAAACTAATTAAGCGCTCGGGTAAGCAGACGTTACTTTTTTCTTCGAATTTATGAGAGTGAAAAAATACGTCTGCATAGCAGGCTACTGAGGCTAGACAGGAGCCCATTACCAGGAGCGTTCCTCTGTTATAGGTTGGGTCCCCAGCACAGAGGTAGATGAGGCTATTTTTAGATTCGAAATTCCCGCGAAAAGAGGTCGCCGCCATGTTGGTGCCCTTAAACAATAGATCCCTCGTTAGCTTCTTTTGTTGGGGCACCAACATTTGAATCTCTGGGGATTGAGTGAAAACCAGCAATTCGAATTCCCGCGTTGAAAGTGAGAAGAATGATAATGAGAAGTAACGTTAGCTATCTGATTGGCTAAGAATAGCCTACCTTTGTTCTTTTTCGCGCGAAACGCAATGCTAAAAATAACCTCATCTACCTCTGTGCTGGGGTACAGACACAGTGGGGAAGATGGACGCTCCTGGTAATGGGCTCCTGGGCTAGATGATGTTAGCTAGGGTTTTGTGATCAGCACGAAGCCTCACTTATGTGTCAGTGAGAGGAAATGGTTCCAAAGTGAGGCTTGGTGGTGATCACAAAGGCCTAACATCATCATGCACTAAAAGGCCTCTTTACAACAACATCCAATTTTCTCGCTTTCTGATTGGTTCTCCGCTATGTGCAATTTAAGTACGGACAATGAAAATGACGTCACTCGCAAGCAGTGGAAGCTTTGCGAAGTGCTTTCACGGCGATGTTTGTGAATTCAAATGGCTGTTAACTTATCTTCCAAAAACAAGAAATGAGGATTTCACAAGTATTTAATCACTAGGAGAAGTTAATCGGTGAGTCAAACTTCTTTGTAGTGTGCCATTTGGCAAAATGTGAGTTTTCTCTTGAGTGGAGAAAGTTTCGGCGAATTTGAAAAATGTATGCGATTTGTTAAATTGCACCGTTTGTTGATAGTTCTCTCAGAGCTCAGAAGTCTTGAGTTATAACAAGAACTTTGATGATCCAGAAAAAAAAACAAGAAAGAATTTCACAAGCATTCCATCAATGACAGAATTTAATCGGTGAATCAAATTTCCTTGTATACTGTCATTTGTCAAAGAAAGCTTTCTCTCGGCGCCGGTAATTAGAAGTACATGCTAAGTGCTTCGTCGTTGTAAAAAACAAATCGCATACATTTTTCCATTGTCCGTACTCGTATTGATCATAGAAATGATGCCATAAAATGTACAAAACTTTGCAGTTTTGAACATTTTATGACGTCATTTCTGTGATCAATACGAGTACGGACAATGGAAAAATGTATGCGATTTGTTAAATTGCACCGTTTGTTGATACGAACGATATAGATGACTCTCACAGAAACACTCTTACACACAAATTTCAAAATGCCTTTACAACAAGAGTCTCAGTAAGAATTCCTCTTTAGACCACTTTAACACCATTAAGACCGACCTACTAATGCGAATGATCAGTACAGCGACATATAAATATGTACATAGACGTTTTATCTCTAGAAACGTAATGTCACTGATATTTTTTGTAAAATTTACCTTTATAATGTCCCAACATTTATTGTATACACCAGTCTGTATTGTATTAACATTTAGTTATTATATGGTTTAAATTCTTATATAGTATAGTATAGTTATTATAATATATCTAAGAGAGCCATTATGTAAACTACTGGTAATGATGAAACCACCCTCACTAAATAAAGTCTTACTATTATTATTATTAGCACAGACAGCAGTCCACCACTTTGAATTCGAAATGCCAAACAGCGCTAGCGAGCTCGTTCAAAACTGACTTGAACGTAACCACAAAAGCAAGCTAGCTCCAATCACTAAGCAACCGTGGACCGTGTTTCATGTTACAATACAACTTTATTATTTATACACGGAATCTGTAACAGTATAACACTGATTTCCATAGAGGCCTTAAAAACATCAAGATATTGAAAGATCTCAGTAATAATTAATTGTCTAAAATATACTAAAATTCGTTAAAACAAATTATTATTAATCATTATGGAGTGATCGTTCCAAGTTATTTTTTAAAAGAAACAAGATTCTCAGTCTGCTTTTTGATGCAGTTTTGTAGGAAGCTTAATTATTTGTCCGTCATAGCCGAATCTTTTTTTCATGAAACCTGTATTGAGCCATTGAGGCGAGGGATATGTAATTTAATGCTAGCTCCCCTGAAATTATAACGCGTCGTGTTTTCAACTGTTGTAAGCAGTTTCGTAAGGCAGGATGGTACGCAATTACTTTTTATCTTACACATAATCACTGCTTTGCGCTTAGTCTTCGACCCAGCTAGTCAAGCAATTTCAAGACTGAGTACTAGTTGGAGCTGGCATATATTATAATTGGCTCTTAAATAATTAGTATAGCTCTCCTATTTTTACATTTATGTAGTTTATCAGAATAAAAATTGAATATCAATTATTCAGTTATTTTCATTCACTCAACCACATGTTGCCAGTAGATCGGTTCGTAATATTTATTTTTATTCACTTACTCAAGATAGCGAAAAGCTTCGCTTTTAAAGCTGCCAATCTGTCTGGCAGTCTTAAACGCTGTGGTTTACCATAGTCTGACCGCCTTATATGGTAAAGTAACAACTGCTTGACAAAATTAAGATTAGTTCAATTAAGATTTATAGTTCTCTTATCGATGGCAATGTTTTAAATTTATTCTAATTCAGAAAATCTCATAAAATTTGCATTTCTAGGAGACAGGACTATAACTGATAGGTTTATTCACCTCTGGAAATAGACTTGGAATACGGAAATAGCATTTAAGAGCTTTCTATATGAAGTAAGAATTGAGAATTCAGTCATTTGTCAAGTATGTTGGGCTCTTGAAAACAATCAACCGAAAAAAAACGGGAAAGAGTTCGAATTTCATGCATTTGAAACTGGCAACAGTATGAATATTTAAAATGGCATATTGAACAATGTAATTCTTGTGTTAGAACAAGCATTGTGTTGAATCAAAACAAGGTGAAATAACGTTTATTTGAACTAAAAACAGGCAATGAAGATCGTGTTTATTTTGGGTTTATTTCCATTATTTCCTCTTACGATATTGCAGTTTTTATTTCCGTTTTTAAACAAAAACTGTCTGACGTCATTTCTTTAACCAAAGATAACTTTTACCTAAACTGCCCTAGTTGAGGATTTTACAATCCCTAAAGCTTCTCTTAACCAAACAGATTCTGTTTCTATGATGATATATTTCTTATTCAGTTCTCTGTTTTCTTTGCACTTATGTTCAAGACAATTTCGGAGATGTGAATTATCTTGACGTGTTGCCATAACAATATCACTGAGTTCGGCATATTTTTCTTTGTAATTCTGGACTTCGATATTTTGACTTTCGCTCTGGTTTCTAACCTCATTTAGATCATTCTGCGTGGAAATTAATACTCTTTCTAAGGCAAAAAACTTTTCTTGGTAGCTAAAATGCTCCCTGTACATGTCATTTAATTCGTGAGAAAGCTCTAATAACTCTTTATCTTTAGATGAATTCAGTAGCGCTTTCGAATCTATGCAAGATTTATCACTTACAGTCGCCTCGCTTATGTCTTCAAGCTGGTTTTTGTAATCGCAAATTTCTGACTCGAGATCTTTTAACCTGCAATCCTTCTGAGAATTGTTTAACTTTTCTTCTTCTAAAGTTTCTTTTAACTCGCTGAGTTTATTTTGGTAGCATTCAATTTCCTCTTCAAGAAAGCTACGTGATTGTTCGCGTTTTTCGGCGCTCTGTTGGGCTTTCTTCTTCCACACTTCTATTTCATGTAATGCCTCCACGGTTCTATCATTTGCTATATTTTCGTTTTCTACGAGTCTACTGCTTTCGCTAACCATCTTTTCTAAGAGTGCCTTCAACTGCCCAATTTCCTCCAGCCCCTTTTCTTGTTCGCTTGTCAACACTTCTATCTCATTTTCCAATTCATGAATCTTTTGATATGCCTCCGTATCAGACTGTTCAAGGTCCTCAATTCTCTCTCGAAGTCTTTTTATTTCATTTCCACGGATTTCCCTCTCACTGGAAAGCTCATCTTCTACCTTAAACCTCTCAATTAACTCTTCCTCGAGTCGCGTTCTCAACATTTCAACCTCTACTCGTGTAGAACTAAGATCCTTTTCCTTCGTATGTAGTTCAGATTCCAGCTCATTGAGCTCCCAAATCTTTCCACAATCCTCGCACACTGCCTTAACATTATCTTCCTCAACGTCTTTACGTGAAATCCCATTGACTTGTGTCTCCTCTCCATTCAGGCCTCTAGTCTCTCGAGAAAAGTTTGAATCCAGTGCTTTAAGCTGAATTTCTCTTTCAGTAGGATTGCATGATTTATTATGTTCCGGCGTCTTCATGATCTTGAAGTTTTCAACTGTTCTTATCTTTCTAATCGGAACAGTTCTCTCGGGGGTTGTAATCCTGATGCGATCGCAGCGTCTGTTTCCATCTCGAGGACTCGATAATTTAATTACGACTCGTTTCATCTCAGTGCCCGCATACAGAGCGTCACTTGTTTGAACACGTAATACTGTTTTGTTTGTAAACAGTCAACGATGACTAAATCTCAGCTTGTAAACGAAGACGACGGCTGGGGGCGTTGTAAAATTGAATTATTTATCATTTATTATAATATAGATACGATAGTACGCGCGCTCTGATTGGCTAAGAAGTCATGTTTTATCAGAGTATATAACATGGTTAGCCGTGTTATATAGTTTTCAACTGGCGGTTTACTTTCATCGCGCGCGTAAATCTATATTATAAAACAGATAAAGAAGCCTTAAATCCATGTTTTATACTATCATAAAACACTCTGGTCATTTGAGAACACTCTAGAAATGTTGAAAGCACGCGCCTTCGGCTTGTGCTTTAACATTTCTCTCATGTTCTCAAATGCCCATCGTGTTTTATGATAGTATAAAACATGGCTAAGGCTTCTTTATTTGTTAATTACCATTCTCACGAATATTTTTGGTGGGAAATCACGCCACAGGCAGCCCAACCTCATATCGATTTTTCCACTAGAAACGTCCAGCGAAGTTTGGAGGTGGGGGGTTTTGACTTGTGAAGTTTCTCCGTGGAAAAATCGATAGTTTTCAGAAACATCACATCACATATCTCTGCGACGATATATAAAGACTCCTGAAGAGAAATGACAGATTGCGGTTATCCCACAGCTATCGCGTCTAATTTCCTATGTTTTTGAGAAGTCACCGACATGATAGCGGTGAATTCAAAGGTTTCATGATGAATTTAATGTTCCATTCCCACCAAATAGGACTCAGAGGTCGTGACAAGTTGTTTAAGTTGGAATAAAAAGGCGGCCGACAATGTCTCAATGAAATAAAGACGATAATATTACCTGCGGTCGCACTAGAGGATACCGCTGTTGTTTACAACCGATATATTTTGGTGTTTCAGTTGTTTGTGTGCGACTGCATTTTTCAGTGATTTTAGTGTTGGTGTTTGTTGCTCAGCCACGCGGCGATTTCAAGAAAATTTATCACGGTGTTAGCCATCTCCAAAAGTGAAACCAATTAATTGCAAACGCAAATTACCCACAGCCAGCCAATCATAGCAGCGAGTAATCACAAGTAACTCACAAATGGCTTCCCTGTGAGCCAATGATAACCAAAAGCAAAACCCAAAGCAATTTGCGTTTGGTTTTACTTTGGATTCTGATTGGTTGGTTTACTTTCTCAGCCAATAGGAGAGCTTAGTAAACGCATAACCAAAACACTTTCGACACTCAATTGAAATCCGCTCTAATATGACCAATAAATATTCATATTCAAAACAAACGTACGTATAATTAACAGGTGCTCATTACCTTTAATTAACAATTATTCCCCGAAGTGGAAGTCGGCTAGTGGTGGATATTTACCGAGCCGAGAATATACCACATAAGTGAAGTAGTCAGCCTCAAAATAGCTATTTCATTTTTTGTCAGAAAGTTCAAAATTCAATTACAAGTGAATACTTCGCGGCGCCATTTTGTCTCCAAGCCGGGGGTGAATAACGCATGATAGTCCGAGTTTGAGTATCCAGTCAGAGCGCGCGAAAAGCACTATTCACTTGTGTGGTATGAATAAATAAGACCAAATTATTTAAAACTCTTTTTTTACCAGGCTGAGCTACAATACTCTTATAAACCATAGAAATGATGTCATAAAACGTTCACAACTAGCGTAGAACAATGAGTGCAGCAAGTTGTTACACTGCAATTTGTTGCGGAATATTTTGCGTCATTTTTATAATCAATACGTACAGACAATGGAAAAATATACGAAAATTATTTTTTTACAACAAAAACGTTTTTCGAGTCGAAAGGTCCCAAAACGTAAACACTTCTCACCCGACGGTCTCTACAAAAAGAAAGGAATTGGCTTAGCAGCTCTGAACTTTTCGTTTCTATTTAAAACACGTTATGTAGATATATGTATGTCTTGAACAGGGGATTTGAAAATTACCTAGATTTCATTTTTAATTCAATTCTTGTTAGTTCTGAAAGAGGTTGAACGAGTCACAAACTGACGAAGCTAGTCGGCCACAAATTCGCTGATTTTATTCACTCGATTTTGACAAATGGCACACTACAAGGAGTTTGACTTACCGATTAACTTCTCCTAATAATAAAATGCTTGTGAAATCCTGATTTACTTTCTTTCTGGATCTGTTCAGAAGTTTACACAATTTGAATTCCCAAACCTCTACAAATTGATCGTATTCCGGAATAAGAATAAACAAAGATCACTACAAATCACTTGTGTCAGGATTTTTTAGCCACTGAAATACTAAATGTGTCCTGAATATCATATGTCAGCAAGTGTTTGTAGCTTACAGTGCAAAATATGCCCGAACCAGTGATTACCAGAGACTATTCCATCTATTCCTATTCCGGAATACGGTCAATCGAACGCACTTTTATTGATCATCGCCGAGTGCCAATCAGAAAGCGAGAAAATTAGCTGTTGTATAACAGGAATCGATCTGACCACTGAAATTAAACTAACCCACACCCGAACCATAAAACTTATTCTAAACCATTTCCAAAAGAAGTTTCCTGGTAACCGACGAGTTCTCACCCACTCAGGGCTAGGGTCCAAGAGAAAAAAGTTGAGAAAGCAAAGTGTGCGAGATTTCCTGGAATTCGAACCTAAATACCCTACTGCGTACAATGCAAACGGTTTATTAAACCATCAATCAGGGAGCGGATTGATTCCTGTGACTCAGCAATATCTGAATACATTTCGATGCATGACAGTCTCAATACTCTATAACGCCACTGATTGGATATATTATTACTCAGACAAGGGGCGTCACGAATTGCGGTATTCAAAATTCTAGCGAGAAATGCAAATCAATATAGCTCAGCTAAATCTAACGTAAAGCGTTCTTTAAGACAAAGGTAACTTATGATTTCATCGACATTTGTTGTTTCACAACAACAAATCAATGCGAACTGCGGGAAAATACTGACTTTACGTCACCTCTCCTCTATTATTCAACCAATGAAGAGGGAAGTTATGAAGTTCCTGACTTGTGCGTGATAAATATTGTAGTTCTCGCGTAAACAGGAAAAATAGGTCAGTCGAATTAATTAAATAAGCCGATATTTTGTTTATCTTCTGGTGACGGAATATATACATTCAGTTGCTCTGACGGATTAGAAACTGGGACTGCGATTTATTTTTGCACAGAAAATCGAATTAGAATATTTACTTAAACAGTTACGGACACAAAAGTGCTTAGTTCTAATTGTCTCGGCTGGTGCCTCATGAATTTACAACAAATTTTGCGTCAATGAGATGACGGAAGTTATAGTAAATAAGGGCCTGTTTACATGAAGGTTGACCATAGCAATAGGGCATCTTTATCGTTTAGTAATAATCCCTCGAGACTGTTTTGCATATCGGCAACAATGCTGCAGATCCTAGCACCAGCAGCCGGCCTGTACCGCTCGAAACGAGCCACAACATTGGCTTACCCAACAATACAAAACAACCTAACCTTTAGAACGTGCGGTACAAAAACAATAGAGCTACAGTACAATGGCCTCCAATCAGAATACAGGTTTCGAGCGGTGCTGTATTACTCAGCACTAGGGCTTTATTGTTTAGTAATCCCTCGAGATCTTTTGCATATCTAATCGACAACAATGCTGCAGTCCTGGCACTAGGGCTATCTTTATTGTTTAGTAATCCCTCGAGACTGTTTTACATATAGTCTACATATCGATAACAATGCTGCTGGTCCTATCGCAGCACTCGGGTTTTAAACAGGCCCTTAGTGGACATGCCACGATAAACTATCGTAACTTTGTTTTACAAGGTAAGAAACTAAAAAAAGTCAAGCGGGCTGGGGCTTGAGGATGAAAGAAATTGCTGGAGAAAGTGTTCTAGGGGGCGCATCATGCAATATACCGTAGTCCTCTTATAATTATTTCCAGTAATAATCAGCCAATCAGCTAGATCGAGAATCTAAACAGTTGTTGTAAAAACGGATTTTGAGGCATGCATATACCTCGGCCCCTGGCCATGCCTCTGTATAATTTGCAAGAGTGTATTGTTTTCCGGCGTTTAAACATTGGCCAGGCTTGTAAAATGCACGTGTAATAGTTTTATCTAAATGACCCCAGGGTTCGAACACTGAGCTTTCGCGCGAAGGGCAGGCGTGACAACCACCACACGAAACGACCAACCACCCTTGAAAATCGCCGACAAATTTGATAGCTTATAAGCTTATATGTCATTATACTTAGTTCCCGGTCTAATCCGAGGTTGGGAGCCATCTTGAAATAAGCAAGGAATCGCGACGAATCACCGGATGTTTGCTGCTCTCACTGATTCCAAAAATGGAGAGATTTTATGAATAACCCCCAGCTCTATATATAATGAGACGCTACTTCCCCGCAAGACACACACTGGCTTAAAAACAGACAGCAACTTCCTATTTCAAAAAAGTTTGAAAACCAGACAATGATCGAGGCCGTGCCTAAAGTCTTCGGTTGCTTGATGGTGGTTTTGGTGGCGTTTTCTTCAAACAAGATAAAGGAGTTGCTGCACGAGGGAACTTTCCAAGAAACTGTTCTCCTATTTGTCCACTTACTGAGTGTAGGCTCGCTGGTCGGTATGCAGGGATGGGTGATATTTGTCTCGGGTAAGTCGACTCGTGCTTGTTAAATCAGTGAAGTTGTTGGTTTTGTTTCTATTTTTGTCAGGTCCGTGGCTAGCCTGATTTTCAGACTTGTACCAGGTCCTCCGCTCACTTCCTCCCCCTCACCGTCTGATGGACTTTGGCAGAAACCGTATTCTGGCATTGTTTCATTTCGACCAATCAGAGCGAAGGTTTCATTTTTGGAGAACTGATTGAAGGAGAAGCCAAATGGCGGACGATACAAACGGACTTGATATGGCTTTGGAGAAAGCGTGCGAAACTTTCGGCATTTCTGAATTATTTCCCGAACAGAGAAAGGCATTATTATCCTTCGTTTCCCGGAAGGACCTTGGCTACCACAGCTGCATCTATAAGGAGACGACCAGGTATAGAATCGAGATAGGAGAAATTATGTAGCCTTCTACAGATCTCCAGAATCATGGCTCTTTCATGCACTATGTTCTACAGCTTCAAACTTATAGAAACAGAACGTGGAGAAACATGTTGTCCTCAGACGTGTACCGGGGAAATCTGATAGGAAGTGCTATCGATATCGCGATGTTTATGAATCTACTTGCTGCGGGATTTGGAAAATCATTAATCTTCCTCGACCGCTTTGAAAATATTTCATGAAATGTAATGACTTTTTTACAGCAGCGAACACATATACTGAGTATATCATGGTAATAGTTGCACGACATTTGAGCAATTATTTACGTTTGCAGAAGTTTTAACACACTTTATTTTGACAATTTTGCTGTCCTCAAAGCTGAAATATCTTAGCTTTTTCGCCTTAAGAAGACTAAATCTTTCATGGAATGGCATGAAATTTCTGCAGGAGTGAACACATATAGTGAATATGTCATGGTAAAAGTTGGATTACATTTACCTAAATATTTATGTTTTCAGAATTTTGAACAGTCTTGATTTTGACAAATTGTAAAGTACAACAAATCCGGTAGTTATATAGATCAGTGTTGTGACCATGCGCTTGAAATACTGTACGAAAAATCCTGTTTAAAACGTTCCTGCTGCCCAAAAAACCAGAGCAGCTCAAACAGGATATGGTTAGGGTTAGTTCTGAGAAATCGACATAAGTTTGAAGCTGTAAAACATAAGAATTCTGCAGTGCAGGAAAGTGCGTGATTCTGGCGAGCTGTAGAAGGCTACATAATTTCTCCTCTCTCGATTCTCTACCTGGTCGTCGCCTATAGATGCAGCTGTGATGGCCAAGGTCCTTCCGGGAAACGAGGGGTAATATTGCCTTTCTCTGTTCGGGAAATAATTCAGAAATGCGGAAAGTTTCGCACGCTTTCTCCAAAGCCATATCAAGTCCGTTTGTATCTTCCGCCATTTGGCTTCTCCTTCATGCAGGCTCCACTAGACATTCACGCATACCTCAGTTCTCCAAAAATGAACCTTCGCTCTGCATGATTGGTCGAAATGAAATGACGTCAGGAACACGGTCTCTGCCAAAGAGGGGGAGGAAGTGAGTGGAGGACCTCGTACTGTCTGAAAATCAGGCTAGTCCTTTGTCTCGGTAAAAAAATGGTGATTGCTTTTTTTATCATCATCATTATAATTATCATTATTTGTGATAAAGTAATTAAGTTTGGCAGAGTGCTGAAGCTACAAAAGCAAGCCGCGAGGGTAATCCTCAATGCTGATCATCAAGCACCTTCTGTTGCGCTTTTTAACCAGCTGAAATGCATGGCTACCTTAGTTTTTATAAGGATGCCAAGTTAACTAAGTGTCTTATCGCATTTAAAAGCTAAAGGCTACAGGGTGAAGTGCCTTTATATCTGACTAATCTACTCAAATTGAACAGTGATTTACCTGAGCGACAGACAAGATACTCTAATTTTAACTTAGTATGTCCTAGATTTAAAAGACAGACTGATAGAGGAACTGAGGACTTTAATGTTACAACATGCCAGCTTTGGAACAGTCTACCATTATCGTCAAGACGAAATGAATCTATCAGTTCCTTTAAGAGGTCTATGTGGAGCTTTGTTTTTAAGCAGCAACAATCTCTAAATCATTTTATTGTATAGTTGGCAGTCTGTCATTTTCTATTTCATTATTAATATTTTAAGGTATTGTATATATTATAGATTAATGACCTTGTAATAGTATTATCTTATATTTTTAGATTATAGCTAGTTACATCTCTATTGTTCTATTATTTCGTGCTTATATAATTTCTCTCAAAGTATATATATAGTATAATTTTATTTTAATGAAGTTTGTCTCGTTTAGATTTGAAACTTTAGCTTTTTATATAATTTGTATTTGTCAGTTATCGAGGGCCATAAGTTTGTTAGCTTTGCTATTTAGTGCTGCCCTCTTTTAATAAATAAATACTTTATTATCATTTTGAAATCAAATAAATCGGCTTGAAGTTCAGGGGTCCAATGATATTCAGTACTTCACCAGTGGAAGAGTTACGAGCCTCGTTTTGGCGTTCTTTCCCGCCATTTTCTGACGACATTTTCTTTGGTTTGGTCGCCATTTTCATTTTAGTACCTCGGTAAAAATCAGTTTTGGTCTGGCTACGGGCCTGTTAACTAGTTATACTAGTCCTACCAGTTTAGCTGTTCTAGTCAGTGCATGTCTTGTTATGGTATATTTATGCTGAACGTTTGAAACATTCACTTCTATGAAGCCGGAATTAAATTCTCAAATGCTTCAAGATATGTCGCTAAAAATGAAACATTTCTAATTACATAGTTTCACCACAAAAAATCCCCCCAAATAACTCAGTTTCTGGTACCACCTTTCAGAATCTTAGAACTCTAAGTGCCACTGCCCACATCTTTATCCAGATTTATTCCAAAATCATTTGGTATTTGTCACTGTCGTAAATTCTTATGAATTTCATGATGACCGCTGATGGAGGTCGCCTCCCCTCATAGATTTAAGTCCGACGTTGGCGGCCGAACTGATGGACTTTTCAAAGTATTATTGAATTTTGCTTCTAAGAGCCAGCAGTGTGGGCTTCAACTTGTTTATTGGGACTTCCATTGAAATCGGTTAGTAAGTAATCTGTATTTATACACGGTACGCTCATCAGGGTTTTGTAAAAAGTTTACAATATATAATTACATTTAAAATTAGCTCAAATAAAAACCTGCTTTCCATGAGTGCCGTGTGCTAATGTAAAATTAAGTTAAGCTAAGATAAGAAAAGAAACTGCTGCAACCAGAGCGAAATCTACTTAGAGTTCTGGCTTGCCGCAACTCAATCGGAAGGCTATTCCATAGGACCGCACCACTATAGCCAAAGCTATTTTTGATAAAGTTGGTGCGGGGCAGAGGAATAGCAAGTTTGCTCTCAGTGTCTCTTAGAGAATAATTCGTAACGCTGCTGCGGTCAACAAATTTCGAACGAAGATAGTCAGGGGCGAGTCATTAAGCGATTTATAGACCATAACAGCTTTATGAATTTGGCGTTGAGTTTCAAGTTTTTTCCAGCCAAGTATTTCAAAGAGATAATCAGCAAATAGCATCATAGCTGGAATAGGTTAAAACCCGAGCCGCACGGTTTTGTAATTTTTGGAGTTTGTTAGCAAGGGTTCTATTGCAACTTCCCCACACAATACTACAGTAATCAAAATGTGGTTGCACCAGTGAATTGAAAATAGACTGCAGTGTTTTGCGGGGGACTAATGGTGCAATGCGCTTGAGGGCATCGATGCCAGAGGCAATTTTCTTACACAACTTATCAATGTCTATGTTCCAGGACAGATTCTCATCGATATGAACACCGAGAGATTTTGTATTCGATACCTGTTTTATGGGAGCCCCATCAATTGTTAGTGACGGAGGGTTATTAAAGGTACTTAATTTTTGTCTTGATCCAATTAACATGAATTCTGTCTTCGATTTATTGAGAGTGAGCTTATTCGCGATAAGCCATTCATTAACGTTAACAAGGTCCTGATTCAGATTACGATCTATGGGCATGGCATCAATATTATTACTTACGAAAGTTAAGTGAGTGTCGTCAGCATACATAAGTCATTAATGTAAAGCAGTTGGTAAGTCATTAATGTAAAGCAGTTAGGTTACCTAACATATGACACTGCATTGACACTGAGAACATTTAGTGAAAATCAGGGTAGAAAATTCAAGTCCGTGTTACATCAAGAAAGGAGATTACAAGAGGTTGTTCATGTTTATTCTTAAAAGCTCTTTTGAGACATCCCTCGTCCCAAAAAACAGTTAAATAAAATAGATAAACATGGAAATAAAAATTAATATCCGTGACGAAATATACTGAGTACACTATAAAACCTGCTTTATCAAAAAGCCACAAATATACAAGTGAAGAACAGTAATCAATCTGAAAGAATCAATGCTGATAATAATTGAAGGAAATGGCATTGCTATATTTGTCTAGATGTATTCTTAAACGAAGTTCAAGTTTATAAAAAAACAAGACGTGATTCTTTGAGAGTATACTACTATGCTTATACTGAGAAGATTGTGAAACGTTGTCATGACTTATTGAAGCTAATTATACTTCTCGCTGGCTGAGGTACGAAAGAAGCGAGAAGTCGTTTCTCGCACACGGCCATACCTGGTGCGAGACCTGAAAGGCGGGAAAGATGGGTCACATGACCAGTTGTTTTCGTTGCAGCCATTGTGCAATCCACGGTTTTTAGAGACCCACCCTCCCCCCTTGAATAGCTATTTATAGTGATATATCAGACGTTATACATGTAACTCTTAGCCAGCATAAACGTATCTGCGTTGGATTCATAGCTTTTAATGTTATACTATAACAATATGTACACATTTGAAGTGTGAGAAATAAACAAAGGGTTGCGTTGTGGCTGGCGTCCACTACCAAAATAGTGTGCGAGAATCATGGATGTTACAATTGATGTTATAACGTAACATGGTACTAGCAAATAGTATCTAAACTGACATTAAAAGCAGAAACAGCTACATTATAAAAAATCCAACGAGTCCACCAAAACAAGATAATTACTCAATCCGATCCGGGTGTAATCTATTTGAGAGCTCTGCTATCACAAGAATGTTGTCCGTGTTGAAGTTTGGCGGACATCGGATATGTCTATAGTTTGTCTGTCAGTCTATTTATTTATTCATAAAAGTCACTTCAGGGGCCTTGCCAGGTTACTTGATTTAACTTTATTCTGTCCACGTATCAATTCATCCTCTAAGAATTAGCAGTAAAGCTGGAAGATTAAGTTGAGTCACGGAAGTACTGATTTCACCCTTCCACCCTAACCTTCAGACAGTCAAGCTCACGCATATTTTTCTTGAAAAAAATACGAAAATTCTAAGCGAGTTAAATTTGAGTTATACTCCGTATAGTCATTCAGTAAAAGTATACTAGAGTCACAACCTGATACTCTAAGGCATTAAGTGAACATTGTGTCGTTTTCTAGCAATAGAATAAAGAAAGCAAATAAAAGTTGGTTTTGCGTGCAAAAGATGGCTTGCGAAGAATGTGTCGGACGGACCAGAGTTAGCATTACTAATTGGTCACACGCCCGCAGAAGTTACAAAGGACGTCCGGTATTTAAAGAGGTGCTTGAGAATTACCCGTTTCGATGTTCTTCGCACGCCTGTGACTCGTATATTTCACGTCTTAATTTAGGGATGGACAGGATGGACCATTTAACAAATTTATGATAGTGTAGTGGTATGTCCTCTAATTCACCACGTTTTGCAGGCCCGATTCAAACGTCGAACTTTTCATGCACCGAACGCAATTGAAACAAAAGATAATTAGGCGGCTTCTTTTGATCTAATTAGGTTCGGCGCATGAAAAGTACGACGTTTGAATCGGGACTTAGAGTATCTTAAATTTGTCAGTTAAATTTGTTTTTTACAACAACAAACTTAAAGTGCCTATAACCCCAAATTTGAAGTATTTTAAATAAATTCTTTACATCCTTCTTATCAATAATTCGAAGAGAAAAAAAGGAAAAAAGTAAGAGTTCGACCTTATTTCTGGGGTCAAACATTGTAAAACAACCCGATTTGGGCACCCTGTCCCAAATGGCCGTCAGCTGGAGTCTGGAAGTAGCCTGGGAACGAAAACGTCATAGTAGTGAGAGAAAGCGAACAACCAACAACAAAGATAGATAAAAACAGAGCGAACCGAGCGAATAACTCGATTTGAAATGCCAAACAGATGTGTATTTGGGGGCTGTAGGAATGAGCCAGACTCAAAAAAGGTAGCTCTAACACAAGGTCCCGTTTTTAGCGATGATCGGCCAGAAGCAAAGAAGAGAAGACGCCAGTAGTTGAGGTTCGTGCGAACAAAGCGAGCGAAGTGGGACCCACTCCAAGCCGGAAGACTTTATAAGATTTTCTTTAGTCCTCGACTCTACGCCAAGACTGAAGTCGGTTGAATATGGAGTTGTTCCTATTCCATCAGTCCATGCCATCGAAACCGATAAGCCATTCACCGATTTTGGTAAGTGCTTTTGTATTTAGTTTGCATGGCAATACAGATTGCAGTAGCCTTCTAGTCCTATAGCAGCCGTTATGTAGCGCTTCCGTTCACTCCATTCCCCGGAATGGAGTGAAATTGAAGCGCTACAAAACGGCTACTATAGGAGGCTAGCAATACAGTGGAACCTGCATGTATAAAGAAGTTCCTAGGGAAAGGAAGAAAACTTCATTATGACCGGGTTCCACGTACTGAACATTTTTTCACCACAAGTGTTTAAACTAAGAGAGTGCATGTTTAATATATTGTTATTTAGTATAAGGGAAATAACCGTGAATAAATCAGACAACTTTCTTTAGATGACACCTGCACCTATGGACAGGACACCATGCTCAACAAGCAGCCAAGGGCAGAAGCAACCCAGAAGAGACTACAAAGGATGACTGT